>JASDQU010309928.1:98658-111194 GCA_032191745.1 Picea mariana | reverse complement strand
TGAAAGGTGATGCATATATATTGAATATAGCACATGACTACAGTAATCCAAGTACCTCTGAGAAAGGTAAAGAATATGAAATCCCATCTCTTCCCTTTCATATCAAGAATACATTGAGAAAAACCATGATACGCATCCCAAAAGGTGAGTTCAAAAAATCTTCTCATAACCCAAATGCAAGGGCCACCTAGAACTACTCTGTGGTGGAGGATTTGTCTCAAACCCCTTGTGCGATGTCAGATTTGGAAGTCCACCAGAGTTTCCCTTCCCAAAGAAAGGATTTTTTAGCTGCCTTAGGATATATCGAGACTTGTAACCCAGGTACAATCATGCTTGATACGACCAACTTAAAACCTCGTCTTCCTTACCACGTAGTGTTCCAGATAGTAGTGGCTTATTACATGAAAAATTTTACTCGCAACATTTTCCGCACAATGGTTGATTAGGATACCTCGACATGTGTAATGTCTTTGGTGTGTTGGAAGGCCATTGGCCATCCCACTTTGTCTCTGTCACCTACTCTTCTCACCACTTTCGACGGTTGTTCATTTTGACCACATGACATCATCCCTTGTTTCCCCGTGCAGTTAGGGGGGAAAACTGTGTGTGTCAAGGTTGAAGTAGTTGATGCGTTGCTTGACTACAATCTCTTGTTAGGAAGGAGTTGGAACTATGCCATGCAAGTAGTGGTCACGATGGTTTTTCGGGTCTTGTTGTTTCCACACGAGGGTCGGGTTGTGACCATTGATCAATTGTCTTTCTCCCATTCTGACCCTTCATTGGGGGCATCCACGATCCCAATGATTGATGACCCTCAGCCCAACATCATTAACATAGGGGTTGTCTTGTGCCCACCTTTGATGGGTACATTTTATTACCCACCTCCTCAGGGGGATGTTGAGTTCGTATCAGACCACCATAAGGTTGAGATTTTCCAATTTTTGTCATTTCGCACGACTTACTTCAATGATCCGTGGATTGTTCCTTCCCCATCAGCCATGATAGAAGGGACAGGGAACCATGGTATGGCCATTCCCATGTCCGTGGTAGAATTTGCATACTCTTTAGTTCAGCAAGCTTCCACTGACCCTGATCCGACTCCCGCACAAGACTTAGATCTGATTCTGGAGACTATTTGGGCTCAAGGTTCCCTCGCTAATACAGATTCTTTAGACTTAGTCTTGCCCTTAGACGAAGAAATCATTGAAGAAATGACTAGTCTAGACAAGCCCTGGGATGATCTCCATCATAGATCTTACTTCCTCCCAGAGGTAAGTAGAATCGAAGCAAGGGATTTCACTTTGACTATGAATGGAGATAGGTGTTGTCCTATCAATCCTTTGGCTATGCATGTTGTTTATGCCGAAGTTAATATGGAAACCATTGTTGAAACCATACCCATAAATATCTCCAGAACCCTTGGTGTCATGGAGAATGCTTTCGTCGGAGCTGATTGTTCCCCCGAAGAGATTCGAATCTACACAGATTTATTTAAATAATTCCATGACGTATTTGCCTGGTCTTACAAGGAAATGCCAGGCATCGATCCAAAAATTGTCAAACATGAAATCACGACTTATGTTGATGCTAATCCGCTTTGGTAAAATATTCGTCCGGTTAATCCTAGGAAAGTAGCAACCATTAAGGTTGAAGTAGAAAAAATGCTCAAGGTAGGTTTTATCTATCCCGTCCATTTGACCCAATGGGTGTCAAATCCCATGCCGTTTGACAAAAAAAGGATACGATTCGTATATGTATAGACTTTCGTTATTTGAACAAAGCCTGTCCAAAAGATAATTTTCCCACACCATTTATTGACCAGATCATCGATGAATATGCAGGTTGCAAGGCCTTTTCTTTCATGGATGGTTTTTCAGGATACAATCAGATACAGATCAACCCCAAACACCAACACAAAACAAATTTCATTTGTCCATAGGGTACATTCGCTTATCGTAATATGCCTTTTGGTTTGAAAAATGTTGGAGCTACCTTTCAGCAGGCCATGTCTTTTTCTTTCCATGACCTCAAACATATAGTCAAGGCCTACCTAGATGATTTAGCATCACGATCTTGTAAGAGAATTGATTATCCCACACACCTATGACTTATCTTTGAGGGATGTCGCTACTTTCGGATCTGTTTGAATCCAAACAAGTGAAGCTTTTGCGTAACATCTGGATGTCTTCTTGGTTTCATCATTTTGACAATAGGGATCATGGTCGATCCTCTCAATGTTGAGGCAATAGTTCAGTTGCCTCCCCCACGCACAATCCTTTAGCTTCAGAGTTTACAGGGTAAAGTGAACTTTTTATGGTGTTTCATCACAAATTATGCTGAGATCACAAAGGGATTTATGCGTTTACTAAATAAAGACGTTCCTTTTCATTGGGATGCATCCACTCAATGCTCTTTCAATGCATTAAAACACACCCTCACAACTACCCCTCTACTTCGACCACCCAATTATAATAAAGATTTCTTATTGTACTTGGTTGCAATAGAGTCGACCATTGGAATGGTCTTAGTTTAGGAAGATGAACTTCTCTGAGAATATGTGATTTATTACCTGATCCGATGTTTGGTTGGACCAGAACTCAATTATTCCCATATTGAAAAACTAGCGTTGGCAAAAGTTCATGTTGTTCAACGGTTCCATCATTATATCATGTTTTGAAAGACTGCCATCATTGCCATTGTGAACCCATTTCAATATGTATTGACATGATGGGTAATTGGCGGAAAAATCAGTAGATGGATAGTTGTCCTCCAGGAATTTGACTTAGATTTTGTTTCAGTGAAATACAAAAAGTAGCTGGTCTTTGTGGAACTCATCTCAGAACTTCCGGTCGAGTGAGGTGATGTTATGCCTGAGGAATCACCTATTCAAGGAGACATGTTTTTGATCTCATCGTTGGACCCCTGGTATAGAGATATACTTGTCTATCTCCAGACTTTGAAGTGCCCCACCTCTACTTCTCGTGATGAACGTCACTGCATATGCCATCGGGCTAAGAACTATCTCATACTTGAATATAATTTATATCGTCAAGGTGTAGATTACATCCTTCGCATGTGCCTTACTCATGAAGAAGCAGAAATCGTGCTTAACGATCGCCACACTAGAGCATGTGGTGGTCATTTTTCTGGGTTGGCAACAACCCAAAATATTCTATGAGTCGGTTACTTCTGGTCGACATTGATCAAATATTGTATTGAATCATTCAAGAAGTGCCACCCACATCATATCTTCTCTTGGAAGATGAGGGCACACCCTGCTCCCATGTTTACCATCATCCGCGTTGGTCCCTTTACCAAGTGGGGGATTGATTATACTACATGCAACCCCCATTTAGAAAGTGGGTACCGTTATATCATTATAGCAGTAGACTACTTCACCAAGTGGGTCAAAGCTATGCCAATGTTCAAAGATGATGGTGAGACTACTGCTCTCTTTTTGTTCAACCAGATTATAGCAAGGTTCAACGTCCCAAGAGAGATTGTCACTGACCATGGCAGTCACTTTCAGAACACAATGATGACTGAGTTAACATCAAATCTTGGGTTGAGGCAAGAACACTCGTCACCCTACTACCCTCAAGAGAATGGTCAAGTGGAAGTTGTAAATAAATCTCTTAAAACCATTCTACAACGAACGATCAATTCGGCCAAGTCAAATTGGCATTTGATGTTATACTCAAGGTTATGGGCATATCGAACGTATGTTAAGACTGCAACCGGTTTCTCACCTTTTCAGCTCGTTTACGGGTTAGAAGTAGTCTTTCCTATCGAGTGTCAGATCCTGTCTCTAAAGTTGGTAGTACAGTTATTTCCTGACACTTCACCTCTTGAAGATCATTTATTATACCTCGAGCAACTCAATGAGCAGCATCATGATGCGGCCTTGGTAAACAAGGCTCACAAACAAAAAGTTAAGTGTCTATATGATCGGTTCATTCATCCTCATATTTTATCTAAAGGCTACCTTGTTCTGGTCTACGATCAAGACAAGGACCCCCTGGGGGAAGGAAATTTTAAACCCATGTGGTTTGGACCTTTCATTGTAAAAGAGGTTATGGAATAAGGCACTTATCATATGGTATATTTCGAGGGAAATGCATTGGCAGAGACTAGAAATGGGCTCTACCTTAAGAAGTATTACTCATAGGTAGGTCACCTTGGGTAACTTTTTGTAACATATGCATACTTCCTGTACATTTGCATTTTAGTTTTACCCCCTTTTTTGTTTTATGGACCTGTCGTTTTGATGTCATCTTTTTCACTGTGGCAGATGTCAAGTGAATCAAAGGTGTTCGTTGGGTTTGCGGATGGCGCTAGATGACACACTTAGAGGCTTTCTTCCGTTGCTTGGGTAATCTACACACCTCAAGGCCAGTTGTTATCTTTAGGAGGTATTTTTTTACGTGACACCACAAACAATGTTGTCGAATACAGTGCAGTTCTAGAGTTGCTACATGATGCTTTATCACATGGTATTTCCTGCCTCTGGGTATATTTAGACGCTCAGCTGGTTGTGTCTCAGTTAAATGGAGTTTACCGCATTTATGATCCTACTCTACACTAACTGTTCCTTAGGGTACGTCTCTTAGAATGAAGCTTTGATTACATTACGTATATCCATGTTCCTCGGAGATTGAATCAAGTTACAAATGCCCTATCTAATCTTATTAGATTGGCATATTGCACACATGTAAAGAAAAATAGACACGTACATGTAAAATACATTTGTAAACTAGATGTATTCCATAAAACACAGAAAAAAACATAAAAATCCATATATAATATCAAAAACATCAGAGTACATAGGTGGGCACAAGTGCCTAAAAAATATAGCCAGTAACGAGTCATAAGGCTTATGCCCTCAAAAAATATACAAGTAGTTCCCTTAGCACGTGAAAAGTCCAGCCTAACTAAGGATGGGGCCTATGGACCCTATTGTAATGATCAACGACATTTTCCAAATGTCTAAAAAGATGGACCCACGTCCGTGGTGCCCCCACTACGTGAGGCTGCATAGATGATGGCAGATCCTGAATCTCTGCCATGGGGACTATGCAAGTGAGCGAGGTAAAATTTCTCTCTACTCGTCTCATAACTCTCTCAGCCTCACCGGATGGAATCTCTCGTGTTGCTGTTGGCCCCCCTGCAGTGGTAAATGCGGTCTCTGGCTAAAGACATCACCTGTTCCTCACATAATCCACTGGTCGCACTGGCTCCACATCTCCACATTATAGATACATATTTGTCAAATGCTCTGGTATAAAAAAAATGATATATATATAAAGAACAAAAAAGAAATCTTACCCATCTCTCCTCTCTCCTCACCGGGAGGGATCGGTATCTCAGAATCTCTTGAGAAGTCAATCCCAAAATAGGGGTAATCCTCTATGACCGGGATCTGTCGCGATAACCAAGCAAAAAAGTTGTCATCAAAGGCCTGAATGGTCCTTCCCCCCGCTTTGTCGTGGCAGCAGCACCACGCATATGCATAATGTGGGAAGAGAGGCCTGGTGACCTCGTACCACCTCTCGAGGGATGAAACTAGGAACTCTTTCAAAGAATAAAGAGCAAATAATCATTCCAAACCCGAAGTTCCTCTGATTCCACAACCGATAATCTATTACCTGCCTCTTCATACAATCCAGTAATGTGGTTCTCTAGTCAAAAATTTGTGCATTTAAGTACTGAACTACACAATTCATTTGTGCACAGGAAGCCTGATGCAAAGTTGTAGACCCAGTAATCCACCCGATGAGAAACACTATCACCTGCAGTGATAAGTCTAAGATCTTGCTTATCGGTACTTGCGAGCTCATTCTATCTGTACCCGGCTCACAATGGAGTTCAATCATCTCTGATATGTTGTGAGGCCCAGAGGGAAAATTACAAAAATTGGCTGGTTCCCCTCTCCTGGAGAAGCCAGTCAGAAAGTATATATCCTCTGTCGTTGGAACCATCGACTGCCCCTCTAGCATAAAGGCCTTTGCATCAAGATGCCAATAATCAGCCAAGGCATTCGATAGCCTAGGTTGTGCTCGCATGAAAGGACATAGAATTTTTTTTAACAACCCACATTGCATTAATGTAGCAACAACATTAAGGTCCTCCCCAACCAATGCACTAATATCCTCATGCTCTCTTTCCCTCCAGTGAACATACATCCTACAAAAAACCCAGTTCAGGAGGGTTAACTCTTGTTTTTTAAATTTTTTTACATTAAATGAAGGTTCCACACGGGCTGTAATGCTAACAGTAGCGTGTACATGTGTGCAATTTTTCCTCTGCCCCCATGTACACTCGAGCTATCATAATATAACCTACATGGACTTAGGGCCGACCTTTTAAAAGGTTGACACCCCTCCAAAAAATGAATTTAAATGCATAAAGAAATAATTAAATTGCAAGAGGGGATAGTAATTACTTACTTGATCCAATCGAAAGCTCATTCCGTCCACTGAATCTACCATAATCAACTCTCTTAATGAAGGGGTGTTTTTGGCTCCACAATGAATTTCTTAGTTAACAATGGTGATAATGAGCGGTTAGCTTCTATTTATAGACTTTTTGGCCTCTTTTTGTCATTTTTTAGACCCTTTTGTCATTTTTTCTAAACTAAAAATCATTTAGCATGGTTTAGGAGTTTTCTTTGGATTTTCACAAGAAGTGTTACTTTGGGCATTTGGAAACTTTTTGGAGATTTGGGTCGTTTTGAAGGTCCTTTGGTAAAAAGTCATTTTTTCAACTTGTTGCATTTAAGTTAGGATTCCACCTCTACTTCTTGCATCTTGTTGTATTTTCCTCTTTTCCATAGGATCGATCCCACCGAATTGTGACACGAAACCATCATTGCTACTTTATAAGTGTTGTAATATAGTGGTAGAGCCTACCCTTACATGGATGCCCTAGGTAGATCCTGGTTGCATTTTGGTGTCCATGCTGTCACTAACGACTATCGACTCGGGAGTCCTTATTAGTTTTTTCTGATTACGAGTTTGAGCCTCATTTGCATGATTCCTTATCACTCTTGACCTCACCCTCAGGACTCCCAAAACATAACAGGTCTTCTTTTAAGCCCTTATCAGACCCTCTAAACATGAAAAGATTGCCAAGCGATCTTGTGGCCTTTCATGCTTGTTAAACTGGAATTTGAAGTCACGTATGTCCGGCGGTAGTTTACCCCATTTTCGGTTCGGATGGTCAACTATATGAACAAGGGTATACTTTAGGGGCCTCGGTTCTCTAGAAGAGTATCCTCAGGTATAATTTTACCCCTTTTCTGGGCCTGAGGGACTAAATTTACGAAAAAGGAACCCCCATGGAGTCCATAGTTAAAGCTCTTTTCAGACTCCCTAAAATTGAAAAGATCGTTGAGTGACCTTGTTCCTTCAAACTTATTAAAATGGTCCATAAGAACATCCCATACGGAGTCCATAGTTAAGCTCTTTTCAGACTCCTTAAAAATGAAAAGATTTCTAAGTGATCCTGTCTTTATCACACTCGTTAAAATGGTTTTGAATAGATGTCTTTCGGTGCTAATTTACCCCTTTTTAGAACCGAATCTCTAAACATGAAAAACAACTGAGCTTACCTTCGTTGGGCTTGTTAAAATTACATCAAAGTATGTTACCATTGTGTGTCTTATTAATCGCATTTGCATACCTGCATCTTTGGCCTAATGCTAGCTCCATGTTGCTCTCAACTGAACCATCTAAAGCATGCCTTATACACAAGCCCTGTAGCACTTTACCTTTGTGTCTTGACACCTTTGGCCCCAAGAAGTATTTTTTTGAGTGTCTTTGCTCTGAACATCAGTCTTGTCCTTGAACTTAGAACTAGTATGTTTGTGACACGTTTTTCTTCTTTGTAATGTAGCATTCTTTTATTCTTTTTTATTGAAAAAGACAAAAAATAAAAT
Source organism: Picea mariana (assembly GCA_032191745.1). Taxonomy (NCBI): domain Eukaryota; kingdom Viridiplantae; phylum Streptophyta; class Pinopsida; order Pinales; family Pinaceae; genus Picea; species Picea mariana. The sequence goes on along the minus strand of JASDQU010309928.1, from coordinate 103,258 downwards.
TAAAAATAAAAATAAAATCAAATATACCCCAAAAGGAGGAAGGGAAAATTATTTTCTTTTTATTGGCAACACAATGAGTTTCCCTTGGACAAAGCACATCCTTCTGTTTCTTAGTCAAGCTTTGGGATTTAATATGACCTTAGGAAGTTGTTCTCGCTACATAGAGCTGTGTGCTCCTCCATTTGGTTATTCTTCCAAACATATGGAGAGTTTGTGTTGCCTCCTACATTGTGAACTTATGTCAATGTCATGCTACCTAAGTCTCATCATTTGTCATGCTATTGTCCAAGGGAATTTTTACCAATCCTGAGTCGGCCCCTCTGCAGTTTGTCTCTTACCCTCATGCCCGAACATCCTGAAATTCCAATCAAGCCTTTGTTCGAAATTAATCAAGCCTTCAGTCTGATCATGAAGATCCTCTAGTCTATGCCCGACAAGCCGTTGAAGAGCTATGGGTAGTGAATTTGTACACTCCTATTACACTCCTACCCAAGTTTTGAATATTTTGAAGTTGTTGCTTGAGATCTGAAGACCTCATCTCCAACCATCAGGCCTTATCAGCTTCTAGAAGATGGATACTATACATGTATATCTTTTTTGATTTCGATATGTAGCTTTGCTATGTATTGCTCACAGCTACACTTTATATAGTTATATGACATGGATCTACAGTGTATTTGATTGGTAGCCATGATTTTATTTCATATCAATCATGGGTATGCCTACCTCGGTGAGACAATTGTTATTTGGCAGATGACACCTCCTGATTTGTGGTCTTTGGGTTCACTTGTTTGAAACATTGGTGAAGATTGATAATGTATTTCAACCATCAGATTCTTTTCTAAATTCACACATTAGGGGGAATCTGTTATAACCCTAATTTTCACCAGACATGCTTACCTGGCATCAGGCCATCTCAGATTCCTTCTTTGCCAAAACACTATTGAATAGCTCTTCTTAAAAATACCTTTTTTAAAAAGGCCCACGCACCCTATTCCACTACTTCACACGTGTACATGATAGCTGCCTCACTACAGACCGCGTGTACCTACAAAATCATGAAAAAAGGAAAGTTGCTGACGGAACACACAACTTTGGGTAAGTTAACTAAACCTTTCGGCCATGCATGACCGGTCATTCAACCAAATACCTAGCTCCTTCTAGCCTATAAAAGAAGGGGTAAGGGTCCCATTTGAAAGGAGGAAAATCATAGTAATAAAACTATACCCAATTGAGCATTCCCCTTGTCCCAACCTTTAGCCATCCTTATGCAAAGAGAAGTGTAGAGCAAAGTAGATGGAGGACAGTTGAAGAGGATCCCAGGACCAGTTTAGAGGAGTAGTGCCAACCACATATTGTAAGTTTACTCTTGTGAAGATTAATACAAAAAGGAATACTTTTCCCGTCCCACCATATCATGTGTTCAAGTTGAATATTTATTTTATGATATTGTCACAACTAACCCAACAATTAGTATATGAAATGCATGTTCGTAGCTTTTTGTTTGTTCATGTGTGAATGCAGGTCATCTTTGGGAGGAGGCTTGCAATCAAAGAATGAGTGAAAGCAAAGGGATTGACATCAAATGAAGAAATTAAGGTAGAGTTACCGAATTTTTTTACACCTTTGTATTGCATGAATGTGGGGTTTTGTGCTGGGAGAATAGGAAAGAGTAGAAGCCTTTGAAATGGTCATTTTCTACATGCATGATTAGAGCCTTTAAATGTTAAGTCCATAGGAGGGATTCACACCCACAACATCCGGGTGACGTTAGTGTGCCACATCACTATGGACTGACAACATTCCAATGCCCCTTAAATCTTCATGGTCGAGAAGTGTCCATGTATTTCCATAGATCTACAGCCTCTGTTGCTTCGCAACTTCGACATTCGAGGAATCCGTGGTGTGATTTCCTTGTTACTCCCAGAGTAGTTAGCATCGGGTTGACAATGGCCTAGATTCAATGGTGAGAGAGGCTCCCAAGAGATCCTCGGATCAACAGTCCTCGTAATTTCACGAGTTCAACATTCATGGATTTTACTCTCTTGACACTCCCTTTCTCTCAGAGTGGTCAAAGATGGACTGACCATGACTTAAATCTAATGGCCAAGAAGGACCCTAGGGGTACTCATATCAACGGTTCGATTTATTTCATAACTTTGGTGTTCGGGTGTTTGATTGTGCAATTTCCTTTATACTCCCGGAGTTGTCAGCGTAAGGCTGACCAAAGTCTACATCGAATGGTCAGAATAGGTCCCTAAGGTTCTCTGGATCGAAAACCCTTGTCACTTCGCAACTTTGGCATTCGTGGTTTGTCCATGTAGTTTTCATTTTTCTCCCGGAGTAGGGCTTCGTCAAAGTGATTTACGCTACCCTTTTTCTATTTGTTCAAACAATTGAGGAGTGTGCCGAAGGATCCCTAGATCCACAACTCACGTTAATTCACAACTCCAACATTTGGGGGTTTTGGTGTGATGAAAATGTTTTTCTCCTGAAGAAGTGAACGTTGGTCTTCACACCGCGTAGATCCGATAGTCAGAGAATCTCCCAAGTATCCTCAGATCTACGACTCATATTACTTAGTGATAGGTAAATGGGTCATGGTTTAATAATGGGTTAGATCCCACAGTCATGGTTAAGAAAAAACCAGATGTTGGTCAAAATCACCGATAACTGTACCAAAAGGTAGCATTTGAATGGTTTGAGAGTGGTAAGGATATAACCTCCTAGAGCCCTGAACTCTTGGAGTCCTGAAACCAAGGTAGCTTAGTTCCTCCCCAATCTAGAGAAGGGTTCCCAGGTCTTGGTCATATGGATCCTCTGATAGGTATCGGGCTGCACGCCCACCTCTTTATCATGATTTAGTTAGGTATGTAGTCATGAGCCCTTGGTCACATCGACAACTGGTTTGGAGGAAGTGCCTACCATTCTCTGGATTAAGTTATATAACACAAAAATATATTTCTCGATCGATACAATAACCATGAACTTATCGTTAGACTCATTTACAGACCTACGTCTTGTCTATCTCCAGCTGCTAATAGGAAACAAGCATAGACCAATTCAAAGACATGGATTCACAGAAAATTAATAAGTATTCCTAATTCAATCATACAATACAAATTTTTTTCATTGACACATACATTCAACCATATTTTCAATTTGAGTATAGAAATAATACAAATACTTATCAAGAAACCAGGATTCATGAATCAACTATTGAGAGGGGTACTCGTTTCCACCCAACCGTAGGGACAACCACTCCTGAATGGATTTATCGATGACCACCCCCTAGCTAGACCGTGATGCTCCAAGAGAGACTCTCTTTTTTTTGGTTCAACGATAGCCATGGATAGAGGTTACTCTCTCTCCACCAAGAAAAGGGGTATGCAATCTTCTCTAAAATCTCGTTTATCATCTTGGGCTAAAAATGCTATCAGCATATTCTTACACCCAGAATAATCTTTTCTTTCAGTTCTCCCCTGAACAAGAGAGTTGCATGTGCTCTTCTCTTATTCACAAACCCCTCTACCCACAAGTTCCTTTCTTTTATTTTATTCCTCATCAATATTGTGTGGGTTTGAATCCCTAGCTTGTGGTCAGGTCAGGACGTCTTTCATATGGGTGCTCTGCCCATATCCTCATTAAATCTTGAGGAGGAAATCCCAACTACCAGCCTGCCTGGTAACTTAATTCTGGGTGAGCAGACTGTTCAAGGTCTTAGAAATTTAAATCTAGTAAGGTATTGGTCTACTGGGGTCATATCAACCATTTAAGGTTCCCTTCACCATCTCTCTCATAGAATCATGGTCTATCTTGGCAAACCCCCCCTTCAACAGTTATGTAACATTATGCATTTTATTTAATTAGCAGAAAATACATATATATTTACATTATCTTTTATAATAAAAAGGTACATCAGTTCCAATGTCCACACATATTCAGTCTTCCCATGGTCTATAGGCAAGTTATAGTTATATTTACAAGCTGGGGGAAATAGGGGTATTACAACTTCCTTGATCATGCATTGGCATGACTAATTTTCTCTAGTATCTAATATTGATTATAGATAGAGCCAAATGGAACCTTCTTCATCAAGTTCTCATAGGTGCATCTACACTTTATAATTTTACCCCACAACCTTATTCAAATAGGACACATGAAATATTGCATGAATCTTGGAGTGGGTTGGGAGAGCTAGCTTGTAGGTAACCTATCCAATGCATTGTATGATCTAATAGGGACCATAGAACTCGGGATCTAGCTTATGGGGAAATTTATCTTTGAGTGATGTCTATTTATAAGGATATAGATGAATAAATAGTCAATCCCCTTCAAAAAAAGAATGTTCAGATCTATGTTCATCAACTTGTTTCGTTCGATTTTGTGCCACAACCAACTTTTCCTTGAGGACATGGATAATGGATTCTTTGGTGTGAAGTGTTCAATTTACTACATGAACCTTGTAGGTGTCTAATGCATAGGATTCCATTTATAGGGGGTGTTGGACATAGAAAAATTCAGACATTGTCATTTTGGTAGGTCCGTGATAAGTGGTATTGCACCACCATTTCACAAGGGGGATCCATTATTCCCATTG
>JASDQU010309928.1:70854-98608 GCA_032191745.1 Picea mariana | reverse complement strand
ATTTACTACATGAACCTTGTAGGTGTCTAATGCATAGGATTCCATTTATAGGGGGTGTTGGACATAAAAAAATTCAGACATTGTCATTTTGGAAGGTCCATGATAAGTGGTATTGCACCACCATTTCACAAGGGGGATCCATTATTCCCATTGGTGTATATTTTAAGAAGAAAATAATCTCAAATACATTTCTAAGAAATTGTTGACCACTTCTGTTTTTCCATTAGATTGAGGATGCATTCTCATATTTATCTATGTACCTTGAAGTTTAAATATCCCCTACCAAAATTTGTTGTTGAATATGGGGTCCCAATTTGTGAAAATGGAAGTAGGTATACTATGTAGCTTAAAGATGTGATTTGTGAAGACCATGTAAACTAAGGAAGGAGTGAAAGGATGACCTAGGGAAAAATTGAGCATTTTTTGAAAGATGCTCAAAACCCACCATGATGACTAATTTGTTACTTTATTTTGGGAGTCCCAAAACAAAATCCATTAATATGTGTATCCAAATCAGTTTTGGGATTGGTAGTGGTTGCAATGGCCCTAGTATCTTCACCATATCTCCCTTGTTTCTTTGGCAAGTGTCATAGGATTCTAAAAAATCTTGGATATCAATTTTCATGCCATCCTAGAAGAATGATAACTTAATTATTTCATAGGTTTTATGAAATATAGATTGAACTTCTATTAATAGTGAATTTATCTCCTTTAAGACTCATTGTTTTAGGGTCAAGTATTTTTCCATAATAATGTGACCTTTCTACTACAATGAATGTTTTTCCATGTATAACCTTTAGGTGGTTTGGGATATTCTTGAAGTTATTGGATGAGTTTCCTTAAACTATTGTTTTCTATCCATTCTATGTGAGCTTCCTCGATCCATCCTGGACTTGGTAAGCATAAGGCAAGGAGTGATCCATTCTCCTCAAACCATCTGGATAAGGCATCAACAACAACATTATATTTACCCTTCTTATATATGATCTCATAATCATACCCCGACATATTGGTGACCCACTTATCTTGGTATGGTGAAGAAAACTATTGTTTGAGCAAGTACTTCAGACTATGATGGTCAATATTGATCTAAAAACACCTCCCTATGAGTTATGGGAACCGAGTCTCCACTACATGAAGGATAACCATTATTTCCTTTTCATGTGTGGAATTTTGAAAATTGTGGTCACACAACTACTTATTGGTGAATTCCAAGGGGCATCCTTATTTCAATAATACTTCTTTGAGATCATTTCCTTAGGCATCACATTCCAAGAAAAAATTGTTAGCAAAATTAGGCACTATTAATAGTAGAGTAGTGCACATGGAATCCTTCAAAGCAATGAAGGCATGTGTTTCTAGCTTGCTTTGGACAAAGGAATTATTTTTAAGGAGTGAAGTGTTGTGACGATTACAACAACCCCACGCAAGCTATTAGTCTTGGTGGGGGCACACATGAATCTATTTTTTTTTTATTTACAGGGCACTACTCTTTGAGTTACTCGGTTGGTCATGCCCCTATAGACAAAACCCCCTTTCGCACATGGTTACCTTCATCTCAATAAAGAATACTCCTTACCCATTTTGTCTTTGCACTCTTACCAAATTCTACATACATATTCATCCCTACATTTATCCCATGAAGAATCTTCATAATGTCGTCATTAGGAATTGATAGCTCCCCAAACATTACCCTTGAGAGCTTATCTACGTTTACAGATGATGACACACCCATTTTTCTTTCCATGTCACAATCTGACTTGCACCATCGAACTAGACCTCCACTCCATGTAAATATTATTTTTCACTCTAGGCCCATACCTCAGTGTGTACATAAGACCAACCCCTCACTTCCATGTGGCAGGCCAGTATAGGCTGACCCTTTTTGTTGAAAGCTTCTATCCGTCATAAGTTTCATAACACATTTACCTCTTCACTTCCATATTTCACCGAAAATGACACTATCATGGATTTATAATGACTGCACATCAATTCATCCTACGAACTAGATGAACCTAGCCATCACCGACTACCTCACCACCTTTGATCTATCTTTATCCAGTACCTTTCCCCCACATTTACCTTGATGTCTCATTAACACCATTAAAGAAAAGGTTTTCTCTCAATGGTCATATAGATGAACATTTGAGGGGTCATCATTAAAACGTAAGCATTGTTATTAAATTTAAATAGTCCAATAATGAATTATCATCATTGGGTGTTGCCCCATTTTCGTATTGACATCTCTCATCGATATCAATTTCCAAAGATGATAGTTTTTCGACAACTGTACCTTTTAATTTTTCCACTTCTCAATGGTTATAAATTCCTACAACTTGTGAATGCATTTACTCTGTTGTGTACTACCCTGACCTGGTCTAAGTTGTATTGCACCTTGTTCATTGATTACACCATGATTTGGAGGGAAGTTGTGAATTTTTTATACAACGTCAAGACTCTAGGTTTTTCCACTTACTCGCTAAGTAAGATAAAATCTATGTCTGAGAATTTTTGTTCTCTCAGTCTAATTACTTATTGTCCCCTATCTTTGAGTGAGTATCCTTCACATTCTCTGAATATTGGTATTTATTTCTATGAAATGACCCCATTAAATATTGACATGTCTATTTGCGTAGCTGATGAAATGTCTCAGACACTGACTAGGAAAGGAAAACTTCAAACTTCTGGAACACATGTTCCATCTTCAATCCTGGAGTCATTAAATAACTCCGACACAAACAACCACGATGGAATGGAGCACTACCTTAGCTATGTTGAGATTCTAGATATGTTCCAAAATTAAAGGTTCTTGTCTGATGACCCAAACATCGATGCATTCAGGAATATCTAGAAAAGGGGTATTCATATAGTAGTTTCCCACCTAGAGATGTTTTCTTATAATTACGTAGCTAGATGGTGTTTTGTGTATATACAGAAAGATAGGAGACTAATATTAAATGCTATAGGTCTCTTGATTGCATCACTAAAACCATATGACATTCAAGATAGATATTAGACTCCGGAACCTATAGTATATCTAGATGAGTAGTTCCTAGACCAATTCAGGGTTGAACATGAAGACTTCGAGACCTTAATGGAAGACTAGTTCTATGATGAAGAATGGTCGGTGAGAAAGGGGGAACGATATGTCCCAACATGATACCTTAAAAAACCTTATAATATATTGAATACCACGATATGGAAACTTTATGGTGAGGAAACTAGCACCCATTTCAGGATGGAGTGGTTTCCCATGGCTTACACAGTAGTCCAGAAGGGCCAAACATTCAATTGGGTGAGCATTCTTTCTTTCAGTGTCACTAAGCATATCCAAGATCCCAATAGTATGAAAAAAACTAGCTTCTACATATCTTCTTATCTCATAGATGATATGTGTGCTACCAATTCATTCCTCACATTTAGATGGGCCTAGACCCTAGAAAAGGGATAGATCCATTTGTATTGTTCGAAACTGTGGGAAGTCAACTAAATGGAATATTTATATGAGATATGTGACTATTTCCTTTCCCCCTTGCACAAAGTTATTTTTGGCCTTTTCCCACATAGGATCTCTCCAGGGGATATCAAAACCTCAAAGGAGATCGATCACCGGTACATGAAAAAATGCTAGACTTATGTTAGGATCTACGGGGCGAATTGACCACCACACCTGCTTCCCAAATATGTTCCTGAAAATTTATTCGCCATAGAAATAACATACCAAACTATGGATAAAGGAGTCACTGCCTACCTATCAAAAAAGAACAAAACATACTAGTTGATTTTTCCCCTCCACATAGGCTCATACTATTTATAGAACAAGAATCAAACCAAAAAGGAATCATAAATGCTAAAGTAATTAGGCCTCTATCTCAGAGAGCCCAAATCACACAACCCCTATTGGCCATTGACCAAATTTTGGAATAATATTGGTCATGATTGACCATTTTTGGGACTTTGACACCCTGTCGAAGGAAGAGCGCTAGACAAAGCAGATATCACGGGATCTCGACCCACTTTTGGGACCATTTAGGGTTTTGGGAATATGTAATGCAAAAGGGATGTCGGCCCGTGGGTTCACCCATGCCTAGGACCACTTTTGTAAATGTATAAATAAACATCTAGACATCTAGTAGAGTATTGTATCTATGTGATATAGGCTACATGCCAAGTGCGATGTATGTGATTGAGGTGTTATGCATTCTATAGGCTTATAGAGCTTAGTGCAAGTCCCTGTGTGGAGATATAGAAGGATTTGTGTTGTAAGGCAAGGAAGAAGGGTCTAGCGAGTTGTGTAGATATTATGTCCTATGCGCAATAGGTTTTGGTGGCTCCATGCTTGTAACCGATTGAAGATGCTAATAAAGAAGAAGAGTTGGTGGAAATATCCCCTGAGTGTGGGTGAACCACATAAATCTGTGTGTTATGCTTTGTGCTTTGACTTGATGTGTTTATCCCTGCTTTTGCAAAGTGATTTGACATATTTAGATGGATATACTTATTCTTTGTGCTTCATTAGATGTGTATGGATAATAGATCTGATATGTATGAAGATGTTTAGTGCTGATCTAATGGATCTGATTTGTTTTGCTGTTGCTAAGTACTAATATACCTTAGATCTAAGTGAATGTTGCGATGCTCTATGCTATCTGCGAAGTAGAATAAGGGTTGAATATTGATGAATGATTGATGTTAAGTGCTCTGTAAGTGAAATAATCACAGATCTATGTCCCAACTAAGATTGCATACACCTGAGTATCGCAACCATCCCTGCTTCTACCTCGGGTGAGACTTCATCTACTTTGCAGGTGTTGCCGAAAGGGATGGTAGTTAGGGTTTTTTTGGTTCACTGTTGTAGCATTGAATCTTGGGTCTACCCCTGTGCTAACAAATGGTTTCATTGCCAAGACTTGAAACTGTGATGGTTGGGAACTAAGGAAGAAGAATCTTTGTGCAAAGATTTGTCCTGAAACTGTGGAAGCTTTATGCCCTAGTGCGCAATATTCCACTTGATCTGAAAAGCTCTATGCTAAAGAAAGAAGGCCAGATCTAAAGAAAAGAAGCAATATCTGAATGATTTGTGCTCTAAGAAAAGTAAAAGTGGAAGTTTATGAAGAAACGAGGTCAGATTTGAAGAAAAGAGGTAAGATCTGTAAGCTCAGTGCTCTAATAAAGGTAAGAATAGTTAAAAAAATTTAGATATGGAAGTTTTGTACTCTGTAGAAGTAAGATAAGTGGAAATTTTTGTTTCTAAAAATATGAATTTGCGTGTGTTTGATAGATTTTGTCCTAGCTTGAAAACTAGGGATTTGATAGATGAAAGAAAGTTTGATATGAATAAATCCGATAAGCATAATGATAGATATGTTATACCTATGCATAGAAAGAATGTTTGGACTAACAAACGGATGCAGGATCCTAGAAGGAACTTTTTGCAGGATAGCTACCATGATCTTGGTGTGCAGTACAAAAGAAGTTGGGGAACATTCAAAATAAAGATAGGATTAAACCTATGCTATAGTTGTAGAAAACTAGGCGATCTATCTAAGGAATGCCTTGGTGGAAGACCTAGTTTCCTATGTTGTAAAGATTTGGACCATGAAGTATTGAATTTCCCTAGAATGATTGCTAATCTTGAAAGAATGAATCTAAATGAAAAAAACCCTAAGGCAGATCCATAAATAGTAGAACCCCAAAAGGAATCAGAGAAGATATTAATACAAATAAAAGACACCTTGAATGATCACCGACATGTTAGACTATCATAGATATTTAAATAAAAAGAATGTATCGAGATAAGATTTGGAGACTTCGACATTGACTGTGTTCTTGATGAAGAAACACAAGTGAACATTATTCCAGAGAGAACTTGGGAAGATATAGGAAGGTCTGCTATGGTCCCTTCATTAAGAGAATAGGGATATTCAGAGGAAAACTGGTAAACCTATGTGGGAGGCTCACTCAGATATCTATGAATGTCAATGGAACTTCAACATAAGAAGATTTTGAGATTATCAAATTTATTGAGGACATCGCCTCGTTTACTATGCTACTTGGAAAATCTTGGATTGAAAGAGATCAAGAGAGAAAGAAGGAAGAAGAAGAGGTTTTAGAACATCAAAGACAAGAGTTAAAAGATTTCATGACCAGAAGGATCATGCAGTTGATTGAAGAACAGGAAAACAGATCGAAGCTATTTGACACTAGAAGCCCAGATGTCAAAGATACAAGAGAATTAGAGGACTCATAGAATATTGAAGTATCTGTCTCAAATATAGAAGAAGTATTACCCCTGAGTCTTAGGAGAGAATCTCAGAAGAACAAAGTGACTATGTCCAAGGAAAATAAGAATTAGAATGGGAAGAGAATCATCGAGACAAAGCTCACTGGAAAGAAGGCTAGGAAGCTAAGTAAAAAGAGAGTTAAGATCGACAGGCTACAGAAGATTCCAGAGGGAGCCTCGCAGAAGGAAAACTTGCAGAATTTGAACTTCACCGGGATATCAGAACAACGACATGGGTCACTTTGCCATGGTGAAGCAATATAGTCATTAGAGGCCGATATTTCCATTCGAATGCTTCTCCGAAAGGATCGAAAAGCATTGATGGCTCACCACTAGACCATTGGACCACGCCATAATAGACATAACACAAATTAATGAGGTTCATACCCATTGCAAAGAAAACCATTGACAAGATCGCCTATATATCTCATCGTGCCATGCCTAAAGACCACTTTTTCTAACTTCGAATTTGAAGCTTGCAGACTAGAAAGTGTATACAGTGATCATCATTCCCTTGTTGTTCATTCCTGTGCAGTGTTTAAGATCATTATGACCCCGATAATTTATCCCGAGTGCGTATGTCCAATGAGCTCACCATAGTCGAAGAATCCATTATAGAAGTTCTTCTTGATTTAATGATTGAGAGAGTTATTTCAGAAAGAGGAGTATCCACAGGTGTTCAAGCATCATCAATGAGAGGACTAGCAACCTCTCCATCTATGAGAAGCGTACTAAACACAAATATGATATTGTGAATGCCAAGATGATTCTGAGTAGTCTACCTGCCTACCTACCCCCTCTAAGTGGCACCATCAACCAAGATAGCATGCCCAGAGATTTTGACTATGATTTAGTCATGGTGTACCTCTCGAAAGGGATATGTGCAGTTCTAGCCAACTAGGATAAGCTCACAACATTGAAGTTTAGTGACTTCAAACTTGGCGACAGGAAGGCTTACAACATGCTCTCCCCACACAAGTATTTGACCATAACTAAAGGAAAGAATTCAAATATTATCCTGCTGTCATGGACCCAGAACCTCACGCAGTCCACACTGCTCAATGTGATGAAGATCCTGCACTTTGACAGACACCAGGAAGTCAACGCATGCGTCAAGTTACTATTTTCCTACTACCACAGAGGATACTTATGGTTGAACCACTGCATCACTGTGGATATGACCTTGATCAATTGGATCATAGGGCTTATCATGCAAGGCCCTGACCCATAGGAGTTTTGACTTGGAAAGACCTCAGACTGAGCATTAGCGTAGAGGATTAAAGAAATTTATGGCGATGTTGAGAAGGGAATGCGAGGCTATAAGGTAGCCTCTATCCAGAGTGGTGCAATGTGCCTTTCCTGTTAGCTAATCATGGGTAAGATAGTTCGCAAGAACATACCAACCCAAGTGACTAGATTCGTAGTTGACCTCGCAGGAAAGTTCACAAAGGGACTATAGATGAACTGGGCGCCATGCCTTGTAAACCAACTAGAGCTTGATTGTAGAGAAGCATAATACTAAGGGTATGAGTTACACTTTGGTTGGATTCTCATATTGATCACTTTCATCCATTGGGAGCTACTAGAAGGCACCACTTTTCTGGATATCGAACCCTTCAAATGACTGGCTGTGAAGTTCTGTACGTTATGTACTCCAGCGACATGAAAAAGAAGTGGCAATCCATTGTCATCTTCCATAATTACTATAACCAGTTGAAGCAAGCCATCCAGTCCGAGCCTTGGATGAACTCAAACACCCTCCACAGGTTTCGACTCTTAATGAAGTTCAGCGCGGATCGCCACTTCATTTATATAACAATGTGTGCTGATAATAACAAGCAACAATTGTAGTCATATTACAAGTTGACCGAGGAAGACATCGAAGAGATCACCACGGACTAGTCGAAAAACCCTCTCATTCCAGCGAAAATTGCAGAACTGTCCGATATTGATAGCCCAGAAACTGTGCCAAATACACTAGGACCAAGTAAGACAAAGAAGTCTGAAGAGGTTCATGATGTAGACAGTGCATCTATAAGGACTGCCTCTATCACACTAGATGAAGGGGATGATGGAGAAGAGATAGAAGGCACAAAAATTGAACAATAGAAAGGAAAAGTACCACCACCTAGGGACGAAGAGGACTCGTTGAAGAAAAGGAAGGTTTCGCCTCTGAAATCTTCCTCCCAGAAGAAACCCAAAACCCCTGTAACCAAGATGCAAACTACCCTCACATTGGATGATTTTAATTTCATCATAGCAACTGTGAACGATGCTTCACAGGAGATATTAGAGAAGTAGAAGGTGAAGCAGGAGCATATGTATAATCATATCGAGATTGAACTCCAAGGAGTGTAGCAGGAACTACAGTCTAGCTGTGGAGTCTCTACTACGCCTGTGACAATAGGAACAATAGAATCAGGAGATGAGCCAGCTCAACTCCACCAGATTGTTGATATGGTTGAAGCTTTCCTTTGACAAGCTCAAGAAGACACCGCACACGCCACCTAGGCTTTGAAATAGGTACAGGGAGTACTTGTCGAGAAGCGAAGAGCTACCAAATGAGAAAAAATTGCTCTTCAAGTACATTGGGACAAAGAGAAATCAGATCTACAAGAGAGAAAGGAGAAGTTGATCATGGAGAAGCTAGAAGTAAAGGAATAGGTCAATAGATCACTTTGGTCTATGACTATCATAGAAGTGAGAGATGAAGAACAAATTTCATAGAAGTTGGCATAGCTTGAAGAAGTGATCCAGCAACTTCAGCAGTGAATTGCAGATCTGGAACTTCGTACTGTTCCTGAGACCCCTCAAGATATAAGATACCTACGAGAGGAAACTACCCACAACACAGTTGGCAGTTTAAAATCCCTTTCTTTGGAATGCAAGCAGTTGAGATCTAGGAGCGCTCAGACTTATGAGACCCTCATGGAGAATCCATAGTTGCAGGCATTGGAGTGAGAACTCTAAGAAGCAAAGTAACATGAAGATATGTTACAAGCGTAGCTGAAGGCCTTGTCACCAGTCAAACGAATGAAGAGGTTTCCAGAGCAATGCACAGCCCAACAACAGATCCACATGATTCAGAGTAAAGTGATGGAATTCTCTCAATGAGTTTAACTAGTGCAAGAGAAGGCATGTCAACTATTCACTGAATTTGAAAGCCAAGGAGCAGAGCTTAAACAAGTTTTCATCACCGCAGAGCAGCACCTAGAAGGACTAGTCAATGGTGCACTCATCCATGACTTCACTGAGAAAGAGGCAGTAACATTACAGTAGGTGGAAGAAGCTTGAGACAATCTTGAGGCGTTTGAAGAAGAATTGCTCAGACCAGAGTGACTCAGGACGAGTCATAGGTGAGTGTTGGGGGCCTGTTGGCCCTTGAATAAGTTTTGGAATAATCTTGGTCATGATTGACTATTTTTGGGACTTCGACACCCTGTCGAAGGAAGAGCGCCAGATGAAGCTGAGATCACGGGATCTCGGCCCATTTTGGGTTTTGGGAATGTGTAACGGAAAAGGGATGTCGGCCCATGGGTTCACCCACGCTTAGGGATACTTTTGTAAATGTATAAATAGACATCTAGGCATCTAGTAGAGTATTTTATCTATGTGATATAGGCTATGTGCCAAGTGCGATCTATGTGATCAAGGTGTTATGCATTCTATAGGCTTACAGAGCTTAGTGCAAGTCCCCATGTGGAGATATAGAAGGATTTGTGTTGTAAGGCAATAAAGAAGGGTCTAGCGAGCTACACAGATCTTCTGTCCTATGCACAGTAGGTTTTGGTGGCTCCATTCTTGTAACCGATTGAATATGCTAATAAAGAATAAGAGTTGGTGGATGTAGCCCCAGAGTGGGGGTGAACCACGTAAATCTATGTGTTATGATTTGTGCTTTGACTTGATGTGTTTATCCCTACTTTTGCAAAGTGCTTTGATATATTTAGATGGATATACTTATGCTTTGTGCTTCATTAGATGTGTATGAATAGTAGATATGATATGTATGAATATGCTTAGTGCTGATCTAATGGATCTAATCTGTTTTACTGTTTCTAAGTACTAAGACACCTTATATCTAAGTGAATGTTGAGATGCTCTATGTTATCTGCGAAGTATAATAAGGGTTGAATATTGATGAATGATCGATGCTAAGTGCTCTGTAAGTGATATAATCATGGGTCTATGTCCCATCTAAGGTTGTAGACACCCGAGTCTCACAACCACCCCTTCTTCTACCTCCGATGAGACTTCATCTACTTCGCAAGTGTTTCCAAAAGGGTTGGTAGTTAGGGTTTTGTTGGTGCGTCGTTGTAGCATTGACCCCCAGGCATTCCCCTCTGCCAACAACCCCTAAAATATGGTATAAAAACACATGAAATTCATCTGGTTGATGCCACAAATTATGCATGAGGCCTAGTTCTCGAAAGATTTATTTCGAGGCACTTTAATTTTTGTGGAAGCCATAGAGAGGCTCACCACTTATGCTACTCAACAACAACTAAGGAAATAAAAAGAGAATAAGGACCTATCACTGAGTCTAGAAAAATTCAGAACCCTCCTCCTCAAAGACAAAGAGAGGATAAATGAGTAACAACAGAAAAAGAGGGCTAAAGAAACTTAACTGACAAGAAAAGCTGAAGAAGTTGAAGAAAATGGAAGCTATAAACAAGATCCACTTGAGAAAATATATAATAAATATTTGTCCCTAGGGAAAATCAATGCAAGTGAAGGAGAAAAAACAAACATAGGACAATCAACATCGACTGCACCAAGAAAGAACTAGGAACAAAATAAAAAAGACAAGGTTGACACTCCCAATGTATAAGACAACAGGTTGGTAGGTGACAGTGAAATTATCACTATAAGCCCTGATGTCAGTCTATTTAACACCCCAATAGAAGAGTGCACCCCCTTAGCCTCTATCCCAGGGATTCTATCACTCACTTCTGAAGGAATCCACTTCGAGGGAGTAGTGGTCATCGTTGGGGATTACTATTACAGCCACAATACATGAGATATCAAGAAGAGGGCCCCTAAAAGGAAAAGAAGAAAATTCGACGTAAGCGAAGAAGATCCTGAAAGGAATATCAAATGGAAAGTTGCACCAGATTTGAAAGATAATGAAATACAAGCATCCTTAGCACTCAACTATTTTTCTAGTGTGAACATAGTATCGATCCATGAAGTCGTAGGAGCACTTGATGTTAAAAAAGTGAGGGTCACTGACCTAGAAACGACCCTGGAAACCATTAAGGAAACTATGGTTAATGAACACAGGAAGGAAATCTAACAAACAAAGTAAATCCATAAAGTGGACTTGGAGAGGTGGCTCAAGGCACAAGAAAAATATGTACAGGATAGATTCAGTGAAACAACTTCCAACACTCAAAAGTCCCATGCAAGTGAGATGGAAAATATGAAAGCCTCACATGACCAAGAGGTAACGAAGCTCAAAGGAAAGTTTTTTGAATCGAGAAATTTTAATGGAAGAGGTGAAAAGGAAATCAAGAAGATGCAACTCGACAACGACCTCTTGAGAAATGTTGTAGAGGAAATCCAAAACCAAATAGATTCTCTCGAAACCATAAAATTTGGGGCCATTGAGAAGAATGAGGAACTTCATAACACACAAAAGAATTTATTTTGTTTGCTTAAAAAAACTCTGATGGTCAGGTATGAACACCCAAAATTGAACATGCAAGTAAAAACAATGTATGAAAAATACCAGAAAGCCCTAGAAGCTTAAAACATAGTCACAGAATGGCAAGACTCACAATAGGAATTCCCAGAGACCCTATTTATGTACTCAGAGAATGAATAATCATAGATCATCGACTCTTGGAAGAATAAATGGAAACAATTACAGATATCCTAAGGACTCAGGAGAAGACCACTACAACAAGCATAGGGATATGTAGATCAATAGACAATATACACTTATAGTTCAGAATGGATCCCCTACAGGATATTGATAATCCTTCATCCACCCAAATAATGATCAAACACGTGGATACCAAAAGAAACCTCAACCTTAAATCTATTGAAGTGATCAGTGAAATCAATGTAGAGGTTATAGAGATAAGACTAATCCATCCCTCTATAATAATCACATTGAAAAAGGATGTTATCCCTTGGGTATGGAAGTACTTGAAGATCAAGGAAGAAAAAGGAGAATGAGAACTTCACGGAAGGCACAGTGACTGTTACATGGTCAAAGTGAGAAAAAGAGAAGAAAATATGGAGAGAAGTAAGTCGTTGGATGGGGAGATTGAGGATGATAGATCAACAAGAAAGAAAGATCGTGGACAACTCAGAGAGAAGAGAAAGCCACCATTGGATGACTTAAAGCATCGTGAGAGAAGGAAAGAAAGATAGGTTGGCGAAGCCCTGAAAATATGGGTCAAGTTGACCTAGGGTTTTAGACACATACGGTCTTGGTATCTAGGGTTTTGGACCCCTAGGTTTTGGCCTAAGGATGTCAGTGAGTGATTGTAATGTATAAATAAAGGTCATGAGGACCTAGTTGGGATTGATACGATATTGTTGTCAATCTATTGGTATTGTTGTTGGAAGAGATTACTGTTGTGTGAGAGAGAAGCGTTGAGTGTGAGAGCCTTCTGGTATTATAAGATCTTCAGTTGGGTCTGAAGATCAACCCTATAGATGGGTGCATAGGGAGGGGAGAGAAAGAGAGGATAAGAAATAGGATCTGCTAGCTAAGAGCACAGATAAGAACTATATGCTTCATCTTAATATAATACAAAGAACAATTTTGTGGACGTATCCCTAGAGAGAGGGTGAACCACGTATATTTTTTGTTGCATGTGATTGGTATTCTGTCTCTGTATTTGATTTACTGTGATTACATTACTATTTTAGATCTGATAAGTAGATGTGTAGAGTAGATCCTAGCTGATAAGTGATATATGAATGCAGTGTTTTTCTTGTATTAGATCCACTTGATACTACCCTTGGTTGTAGACATATTTGTTCTGGAAACAAAACCATTTGTTGGCATAGGGGCAGACGTAGGGTTCAGCTGCAAGAGCACACTAACAAGCCCCAACTTATAAAGCATAGTTCTATGGATGTAGCCCTAGAGACAGGGTAACCCACGTATATTTTGTGTTGGGTGTGATTGGTATTCTATCTCTGTCATTAATATATTGTGATTGCATTACTATTTTAGATCTGATAAGTAGATGTGCAGAGTAGATCCTAGCTGATAAGCGATATATGAATGCGGTGTTGTTCTTATATTAGATCCACTTGATATTTCCCTTGGTTGTAGACATCTCTATCCTGCAACCCCCTCATAACTGCTTTCTCTTTTGATGGTGGACTGCAAATTATTCAGTCATGGCTTCAACTGTCTTATTGATGAAATGTGTGCCTTGATCACTCATAAGGATCTTTGGGAATCCAAACCTAGTTATTATGTCATCTAATATAAAGCACGCAACTGTAGTTGCACTACAGTCCTTAACTGCTCTTTCTTTGGCCTATCTAGTCAAGTATTTTGTTGTTGTAATTATGTACCTTTCTCTTGTACGCTTTCCTCATGGGTTTATAGGTCCAACGAAGTCAATGGCCCATTTCGCAAATGATTGTAGGGTTAGTTGTGGTTCTAGTGGCATTTCATCTCTTCTGGAAGGTTTCCCAACTCTTTGGCATACATTTCAAGCTATGGAATAGTCTTTAACATCTCTATGTAAGGTAGGCCACCATAGGTCGGCTTGGCTCGAGTTGCTTCAACCTATTGCTATGCGACGAACTCTTGCTCGGTTAACTCCTGGATCACTATGTCATTTGCGGGCCCTTCTAGGTGTTTTTCTTCTATAGCCTTAGTTTCTGGATCCACCTTAGGGTTTTCTTGTCTTATGTTCATACTTTCAATCTTAAGAATCATTCTAGGGAAATCCAACATTTCATGGTTCATGGCAATCATTCTAGGGCATGCATTAGCAAGATGTCCCAGTTTTTTGTAGCTGTAACAGAGGGTTAATCCTCTCTTTCTTTAAATGATCCCCAACTTCTCTTGTACTATGCGCTAGGATCATAGAATCTAACCTGCAATAAATTATTTCTAGGATCCTGCACCCATTTGTTAGTCCAAACATTCTTTCTATGTATAGGTATAACATATCTTTCACTATTCTTATCAGATCTACCCATATCAAATCTTCTTTCATCTATTACTACCCTAGTTTCTAAACTAGGACAGACTCTATTAAACATACCTATATCCATACTCTAAAAACAAAATTTTCCACTTATCTTACTTCTACAGAGCACAAAGATTTCAGATCTAAAAATTTTCAATATTATTACCTTTCTTAGGGCACAAATCTTGTAGATCTTACCTCTTTTAATCGGAAATTTTCACTTTTACCTTTCTTAGAGCAAACAACTTTCAGATCCTACTACTATTCCTTAGATTCGACCTCTTTTCTTCAGATCAGGCTTCTTTCTTTTAGCACAGAGATTTATAAGTCAAGTAGAATACTGTGCATTAGGGGACAAAACTTCTTCTTTCTGAGTTCCCAACAATCACAGTTTCAGGTCCCGAAAATGGAACCATTTGTTGGCACAGGGGCAAACCCAGGGTTTAGATCCAAGAGTGCACCAACAAGCCCTAACTATTGTCCCTTTCGGCAACACCTACAAAGCAAATGCAATCTCACCTGAAGAAGTTATGAGGGGATTGTAGGAAAAAGATGTCTACAACTAAGGGGAATATCAAGTGGATCTAATACAAGAACAACACTGCATTCATATATAGCTTATCATCTAGGATCTACTCTGCACATCTACTTATCATATCTAAAACAATAATGAAATCATAGTATATCAATGACAAATAAAAAATACCAATCACACACAACACAAAATATATGTGGTTCACCCTCTCTCTAGGGCTACGTCCATAGAACTATGATTTATAATATATTAAGATGAAGTATACAGTTCTTATTTGTGCTCTTAGCTAGAAGATCCTCTTTCTTCTCCTCTCTTTCTCTCCCCTCCCTGCGCACCCAGCTGCAGGGTTGATCTTCACACCTCGCTGAAGATCTTACAATACCAGAAGGCTCTCACACTCAGTGCTTCTCTCTCACACAACAATAATCTTTCCCAACAACAATACCACTAGATTGACAACAATATCGTATCAACCCTAACTAGGTCCTCATGACCTTTATTTATACATTACAATCACTCATCGACATCCTTAGGCTGAAACCTAGGTGTCCAAAGCCCTAGATACCAAAACCCTAGGTGTCTAAAACCCTAGGTCAAATTGACCCATCTTTTCAGGGCTTCGTCAGCCTGTCTTTCCTTCCTTATCATGCAGTTCTCTAAGGAATCCAATGGTGGATTTCTCCACTCTTTGAATTTTCCATGATCCTTCTTTCTTGCTGATCTATCATCCTCGATCTCCTCATCCAACGACTTACTTATCTCTGTCTTTTCTTCTCTTTTTCTCACTTCGACCCAGTAACAATCATTGTGCCTTCCACGAAGTTCACAATCTCCTTTTTCTTCCTTGATATTCACGTACTTCCATAACCAAGGGATAAAAGGCCCCCAACACTCACATGTGACTCATCCCGAGGCACTTTAGATCACAGCTTCCTATTTTAATTCAATTTTAGACTATGCAGTGTAGCCTCTGTTTTTTTCTCTATGCCTCCTTTTCCTCCTTTTCTTCCTTTTCTTCCTTGTGTAGATTGTCTTTTCTATGTATGGTACCCAATTTCAACTGCACCTATTACCTAGACCCTTTTCCTTATGCTTCTACTGAGAGCTGTGAGGCAGCTGGTTGTGATAGTACAACTTCACTTGGCTCCCATTCACTAATCCTTCCTTCCACTCCCCATTTAGATTCTTCAATTACGCAACTCCTCCCTCTGTAATATAAGTGATCTCATATGGTCCGAGCCAATATTTTCTGAACTTCCCAGGATGTTTGATGAACTTACTATCATATATCAAGATTAGATCACCTTGTTTAAATTCCTTCTTCCTGATGTGCCTATCATGGTAGGCCTTCTCTATTTCCTTCTGTACTTGTTGATGGAATCCTTCAACAAATCTGTCTTCCTCCAATTCAACCAACTGTGCAAGCATCTCTTAAACAATGCCAGGGTCATCCATATCTATAAAGGAAACAATTCTTAGGCTTGGTACCAAATATTCCATTGGAACAATAGCTTCAATACCATATACCAACTTAAAAGGCGTCTACATTGTCAGTTTCTTGCAAGTGGTTTTATAGGCCCATAATACTCTTGGTACTCTTAGATCCCAATCATCCATGTTTACACTACAAATATTTGTCAGCGTTCTCTCCAAGATCTTATTGAATTCTTCAACTATCCCATTTTCTTGTGGATGGTACAATGTGCTCTTCTGATGGTGGACTGCAAATTCTTCAATAAGGGATTCAACTATCTTATTGATGAAATGTATGCCTTGATCACTCATAAGGATCTTTGGGCATCCACACCTAGTTATGATGTCATCAAATATAAAACACATAGTTTTAGTTTCACTACAGTCCTTAACTGCTCTTGCTTCGGCCCATCTGGCCAAGTATTATGCTGCTATAATTATGTTCCTTTCTCCTGTATGCTTTCTTGGTGGGTTTATAGGTCCAAAAAAGTCAATGGCCCATTTATCAAATGCTTGTAGGGTCATTTTTCATGCTAGTGGAATTTCATCTCTTTTGGAAGGTTTCCCAACTCTTTGGCATACATCACAGGCTCTAGAATATTCTTTAGCATCTTTGTGTTAGGTAGGCCACCATAGGTCGACTCTAAGAACCTTCTGCATAGTTTCTTTACCTTCATAATTTCCTCCTACAATGCCTTCATGAAATTCTGTGAGGATCAGTGGTCGTTATGCCTCCAAAACACACCTTCTCAATATCTCACCAGGTCCCATCTTGTATAGATGTCCAAATATAAGTGAGAAGTCTGTAGCGCGCACTACTAGTTGTTTCTTTGGAGGAATTGTGTACTCACTAGGTGCCTTTCATGTTGATAGGAACTGGAATATCTATGTGAAGTGGTCATCAATCTTTCTAATGGCCAATAACTGTGCATCCAGTAGTGCATCCTCCAAACTGGTCGGCTCTTCACCATGTTCCAACCTTGACAAGTGGTCATGACCTTTTTTCATTCTCCCTGGATTTACTATGATCTCAAAATCATATTCCTGAAATAACAGAAGCCATTTGCATATCCTTCCCCTCAAAACTGGCTTGTTGACTAGATATTTCAGCACAGAGTGATCAATAAACATTTTAAAGTGTCCTCCCAACAAGTAGTGGAAAAATTTCTGCAATGCATACACCATGGATAACCCTTCTCACTTAGTGGTGGTGTAATTGATCTCAACAATTGATAGCTCCCTACTAGAAAAGGATAACGGGTGGTCATTATATCCTCCTCTAGGTTGCGCTAACAAATATCCTAAAGAAATGGAAGACACATCGACATGCACATGAAATTCCTTGGTCCAGTCTAGAAAAAACATAATAGGTGCAGTAACCATTTTCTATTTCAGTGTGTCGAAGATCTACTGGCATTCTTCTGTCCAACTAAATTGGCAATATTCTTCAAACTTTTCTCCATGGGTGTTGTGATCTGAGCATATCCTTTGATGAAATTCTTGTAATATCATGTGTGTCCCAACATAGTTCATAGTTGTTTGACTGAAGTAGGAGGGGGTAGATCAACTATAATGGAAATTTTGGATGGATCTACCAGCAATCCTTTCTTGCATACAATATGACCTAACAACACTCCAAATGGTGATAAGAAGATTCACTTCTTCATATTAAAAGCAATTTGACACTACCTGCAATTGTCCAACATTAGCCTTAGATATTCAATATGATTATTTAATAAACTAAAAACAGTCCAATCATCAAAATATGCTTCTAAAACTTTATGCAGAAATTCCTTGAATGCTTTGACTACCACCCTGAAAAACATGGTTGGGGCATTCTTCAATCCAAATGGCATCACTGTATATTGATAGGACCCCCATTCTGTTGCAAATGTGGTCTTATGGCGATCTTCCTTGGAAATCTGGATCTGATGGTATCCTGAAAATCCATATGTAAAAGAATATACTTCTTGGCCTCCCACATTATCTAACACTTTGTCAGTGAATGGTGTAGGGAAGGGGTCATGCAAACAAGCATCATTCATCTTCCTAAGATATGCACATATCCTGATCTCTACGTCTTCTTTTCTTGTACCACCATAGGGCTAATCCATTCTGACTCTTTGACAGGTTCTATGATCCCTACTTCCAGCATTGTGTCAAGCTCAATCTTCACTTTTTCCTTATATTTAGGGTTCAGTCTGTATAGTGTCTGTTTGACTGGTTTTTCATATGGATTTAAAGGAATCCTCATCTCTCCCATAGTCCCTTTAATGCCCTTCATATCTGTGAACTTGGTTGGAAACAAGTCCTGATATTCATGCAAGGCTGTTACAACATCAATGTTGATGAAGATGATGATGCGAGGAAGGTGAACATCACAGAAACAGAAGGCCAGAGAGATGCAGAAGGAACATGAGCTCAGTTACCATTTATTGGACAAATGATAAATATTAAGAAAGTCAATATTGGAACATATGAGACACCTAATCTTGCTAATGTCGGAGACTATTGGGATGCTTCTACCATTGACAAAATTACAGAGTTACTGCATGAATATCAGGAATTGTTTCCAACCAATTTCACTGATATGAAGGGAATTAAAGGGCCTATGGGAGAGATGAGGATTCCTTTAAATCCATATGAAAAACTAGTCAAACAGAAACCATACAGACTGAATCCTAAATATAAGGAAAAAGTGAAGATTGAGCTTGAAAGAATGTTGGAAGAAGGGATCATAGACCCTGTCGAAGAGTCATATTAAACCTATGGTGGTACAAGACAGGAGAGATCAGGATATGCATAGATATCAGGAAGCTAAATGATGCTTGTTTGCATGACCCCTTCCCTACACCATTCACCGATGAAGTGTTAGATAATGTGGGAGGCCAGGAAGTATATTCTTTTACAGATGGATTTTTAGGATACCATCAGATCCAGATTGCCAAAGAAGATCGCCATAAGACCACATTTGCAATAGAATGGGGGTCCTATCAATATAAAGTGATGCCATTTGGATTGAAGAATGCCCCAGCCATCTTTTCTAGGGTGGTGGTCGAAGCATTCAAGGAATTTCTGCATAAATGTTTAGAAGCATATTTTGATAATTGGACTGTTTTTAGTTTATTAAAGAATCATATTGAATGTCTAAGGCTAATGTTGGAAAAATGTAGGCAGTGTCAAATTGCTTTGAATCTTATTCTCACCATTTGGAGTGTTGTTAGGTCATATTGTATGCAAGCAAGGATTGTTGGTAGATCCATCCAAAATTTCCATTATAGTTGATCTACCCCCTCCTACTTCAGTCAAACAGCTACACACTACGCTGGGAAACACATGATATTACAGGAAGTTCATCAAAAGATATGCTCAGATCACAACACCGATGGAGAAACCTTTGAATAAACATTGCTAGTTTAGTTGGACAGAAGAATGCTAGCAGAGCTTCAACACACTGAAACAGAAAATGGTTACTGCACCTATTCTAGTTTTTCTAGACTGGACCAAGAAATTTCATGTGCATGTCGATGCGTCTTCCATTTCTTTAGGAGTTGTGTTAGCACAAACTAGAGGAGGATATATTGACCACTTGTTAGCCTTCGCTAGAAGGAAGCTATCAATTGCTAAGATTAATTACACCACCACTGAGAGAGAAGGGTTATCCATGGTGTATGCATTACATAAATTTCACCACTACTTATTGGGAGGACACTTTAAAATGTTTATTGATCACTCTGCGTTGAAATACCTAGTCAACCAACCACTGTTGGGGGGAATAATATGTAGACGGATTCTTCTATTTAAGGAATATGATTTTGAGATCATAGTAAAGCCAGGGAGAATGAACAAAGGTCCTAACCACTTGTATAGGTTGGAACATGGTGAAGAGCCGACCAGTTTGGAGGATGCACTACCATATGTACAACTACTGTCCATTATAAATATCAATGACCACTTCGTAGAGATAGTACAATTCCTATCAATAGGAATGGCACCTGGTGAGTTCACAATTCCTCAAAAGAAACAGCTAGTAGTGTGCGTTGTATACTTCTTACTTATAGCTAGATATTTATATAAGATAGGACCTGATGAGATATTGAGAAGGTGTGTTATGGAGGCAGAATGAACACTGATCCTCACAGAAGCTCATGAAGTCATCACAAGAGGACATTATGCAGGTAAAGCAACTACACATAAGGTTCTTAGAGCCGACCTATGGTGGCCTACCTTACATAGAGATGCTAAAGACTATTCCAGAGCCTATGATGTATGCCAAAGAGTTGAGAAACCTTCCATAAGAGATGAAATTCCACTAGCACCAAAATTGAACCTACGAGCATTTGTGAAATGGGCCATTGACTTCGTTGGACCTATAAACCCACCAGTAAAGCGTACAGGAGCAAGGTACATAATTACAACAACATAATATTTGACCAGTTGGGCCAAAGCAAGAGAAGTTAAGGACTATATTGCAACTACAACTTCACTCTTTATATTTGATGACATCATAACCAGGTTTGGATGCCCAAAGATCCTTATGAGTGATCAAGAAACACATTTGATCAATAAGATAGTTGAAGCCTTGAATGAATAATTTGTAGTCCACCATCGAGTGGATTCCATACTCAAAGACTTCAAAAGTTGGAAGGTGTTCATAGATACAAAATTGCAACCGTCAGCATCCTCTTTATAATCTCATTGTAAACGGAATTTTGCAGAAAAATCATTTTAATGTAATTATGTTAATATCCTAATGGGGAAAGGAAACATAAGTGTCACTTCAGGGTCCTGACCATTCAGAAGATAAGGAATATGAAGGGATTCCATAGTCCTTCTATAAATGAGATCACTGTAAAAGGGAAAGGGATTTTGGTTCTTTTGAAAGAGGACCCGTATTTTTACTTTTAGATGAATAAAGAACATAAGACATTTTATAAAAATGATGTTGCAATGTGTTTGAATGTGATTAGTCAATTTTATGCATTTCATATTCTATAGTTTATGGATGTTTCTTATGAATTTCTTATGGATTAACATTATTCTATTTACAATCGCCATTATTCTTCATTTTTAGTACAACAACCTTGTAATTCAATTTGTCAATCAATTTATGTTGGTTGTAACTGGTTACTTTGTAAACTTTAATATTCATTGCTATATTAATTTTTTCTATATAAGTAATACAAATCTACCAATGTACTCATTGTTATCATTGAAAAATTGCTCACCACAATCACAAACAATGGATGAAGAAACAGTCATCACAAGCACATCATACTACCAATAATTATGGAAGGATTACAATTAGTTTAGAAAAATAAGCAAAAAAATATACCAAAGTGGTTCTAAAATTCTGTGTGTATTCAACACAATCAGTACATGCACATCCACGGGGGATAACACAACGTACAATGCACATAGTGCACGACCCGCGAGACTGACAGTTGAAAAACCTGCATGGATGCAGAAACATCGCATTAATGATTTTGGTTGGGCCTCAACCACTTCTATGATGAAGTGGATATCCCCCATACCCAAAATGGCCCCCAAATTATACCTTGGGATAAATGAAAGGGATGGGAGGTACCCCCAAATGCATCCCATTCACAATTGAAACTAGTTTGGAAAAATATCTCCATCCTCTTATAAATAGAGGTTCATTGTATGAAAAGAATAAGAATCAGTTTGAGGATTGTTATGGTGTTCAATTTGTCTTTGAGAAGCCATATTTCTCCTAGAATTATTTGATAATTCATAGGAAGTGTTGCACCTCTCTCTTCTTGAGAAGTTCACCAATCAATTCTTCACAATTGTATTTTCATTTTCAGCCATTTTTAGAAGAGATAAAGATTTGTATTTGGGGACTAGAGAGCCTTCACGAGGACGAAGAGAGGGCCCATAAGTTTCCATATTTCTCCTATGTTTTATCAATTCGAAGATTAGTCTCATTTGTTAGCTATTCCCTGTATCTCTTTCTTGCATCAATTTTAGTTTTTACATGCTTAGTTTAGTTTTATTTATTTGTTATTTCTTTTTTGTTTTCTACTTAGTTGAGCCACTAATAAACTAACAAACTGATGTGTTGTCTTTCTAGCCTAACTACATAGTTAATGGACCTCATTTTGCTCACCCAAGTGGAAAAAATAACCCAACAGATTGGTGACCATACTAGGGGCTTAAGATAAAAATCCTCCCCAGTTAGGCTATTAAATTTTTCTTTCTCACTCATTTGTGTTTTCATGGGTTCAAACCAGCCTATTCTCACCTTCAGAGAGCATGATTTCATCCCACATTGAGTGAAATTGTTAAAAAACAAATTCCTGCCAATTTCTCTGCATGCGCACGGGTTTGGGGAAAACAATCGTGTGGTCCATGCACATATATTCTATGTCAAATATCTTCAAACATATACTCTACACTTTATGCATGAGTATTCCTAGTTTAGCCATGCACTGGTCCTATTTTTTATAAAATGTAAGTCTTGAGAGGTTCACTTATGTTATCACCATGATTTTCATAGCTAGAGTTAGAGGTTTTTCCAAAGTTTTCAAAGTCAGTCCCTGGTATTGAGAAGACCAAGGCAATCCTAAATGAGCCATAGAAAGTGCCTTTTTCATAAATCCATTGATCAAATAAAGGTAATATGCATGTCAATAGATATTTAAGTCATAGGTTGGGTTAAAGGGTGTATTGTCTTTTTCATAAAACACCATCATAAAAGCAAAGAGTCAAGGGTGTAAAGTTCCATCATGTTCAATTTGTAATGGTCCACTGTTTCCTAATTCTTGAATCATATTAAAAGGTGGGAAATTATGTGCTAAGGTCGAGTCATAGGTTAGGGTGAATGTCATGTAAAAAGTTATCATGGTTCATCATCACCTTTCATGAAGTCAAAGAAGAGAAAATCATGACACTCCATGTCATTTTTGTCGTTGGAAGTTTCAAAAGTCTACCCTCTACGAAAGTTTGCTGTGCAAATTCCGAAACTTTCCTTTAAACATCTTGTCTCCTTGGGTAACTAATTCCCATTTCAAATTTCGTCCCTTATCCATTCAAGAATGAATATTGGCCACCTTCTGTCTTTATTCATTGCCTCCAAGACATGTGCATAGTCCATAGCCTCTCCAACATGATCCAAAACTCTCTTCTATGCAAACTCCATTCACTACACGAATGTTGTGTTCTTCCAGTTGCTATGCAAACCCTATGTGATGCCTTTTGCTACACAAACCTGTACTCTATTTTTTGTTGCACACTCTCCATTTGTTTCAATCATTGTCCAAGATCCTTTCTTGGAGCCCATTGCAAGTTAGCCTCTGAAACAAATTTTTTTTTCATATAACCAGCTTTGCTTAATTTGAGCTAAACCCTAGCCATCCTAATTGTTGCACAAGATTTCATGCTGAACATGAAGGTTCTTATGTTTTGAGCAGTCTGAAATTCACTTTTGCAAGGGATACATTGCAGAACCATGACTCGACAGGGAAAGAAGAAATACAAGGGAGGAAATGTTTTCAGATATGAACCCCAAGGGTTGACTTTGGTGAACTCGGACCCTGCATACAAGGTGTCCTTTGAACAAGTTGGATGTATGAGATTCTGTGAAAAGTTTCAGGGGTATAATGTGTAGCTGACCAAGCACTTTTCTTTGAACTTTAATGGCATTATCACAACCATTGCAGGGGTCACTTTTCCAATATCATAAGAAACTATATCAACTTCCACAGAGATCCCTACACAGGGAGAGAAATGGTTTAAAGATATTCTCTTAGATCCTTCATTTTATATTGATTTTCTCAAACCTAAATACATAAATCAAAAAATCGGTGCCACCATCCCTAGGGAATATGTTTTGGAACCTTATGAGAAGATTTTGAGGGTAATCCATAAATACTTTACTTGTGAGGGTAGGTTTGACAGGGTATATTAATACCACATAAGGCTCCTTATGCATTTCATAGGGAAAATCCCCTTAAACTTACACTTCTACCTATATAGAAGCCTGGATAAATTGGGAGACAGATTCCAAGCCAGAGTTGACAAGATAAGTAGCCTATTCCACTTTTCCTTGGTGAAGTTGTTGGTGGTTGAAGAACTTAGAAATTTAAAAAGGGAATGGGATTCCTTCTTGACCTCAACAAACAATTTCTTGGATTCTAAAGAAGATATCCCCTTGTCTACTGAGAAATCAACATATCATAGTTTAGGGGTGAAAGGAGGAGGTGTTTCTAGAAGAGGAAAAAGAAAAGAGATTGAAAATACATCACCTTGTCAGCCAGTCTTGAAGAAAAGAAGAAAGCTACAATTCATTGATGAACCTAAGGAGACACAGGATCCTAGTAAACCACTCACCAGGTCATATGCTAGGAGGTTTCCCATACCCACAACTCAGACAGAGTTTGTTGAATTTGCAGCCCAAGAGATTGATGAGGATGAAGTGAAGCCACAGGATAAAGATTCAGATGTCAAAGATATGCAACAACAACTTAAGAAAGATCAACACGTTATAGCCCAATTCTACTAGGAGAATAAGGAATTGAAAAGGAAACTAACAAAGAAGACTCATGAAGAACAAACACCACAGAGAAAAGAAGGTCCCATGCAAGAAATTTTAAAAGGAATAAATATCAGAAAAATCCCTAGGACTACAGTTGTAGCCAAACCCACATCACCTTTGACAAGGTCCTCATCTAGGAAGAGTAGTCCAAACATACAGGGCAATAAAGAAACAAGTCATAAATCTCCTACTTCACCCACAGAAGGATTAAATAATATAATATGGATGAATAAGAATCTAAGAGAATATCAAGATGAAATCATTAAGCTCAGGGAAGAAAGGAGGTTATCAGATGATAGAGCCATGAGACATTTTAAAGAATGCATACCAACTAGAGAAAATGGCTATGAAGCCCTTTCTAATGCTCAATAGAAGTTGAAGAGGAATGCAACCTTGTTCAGGTAGGTGGGAAATTTAAAGAGATAGAACCTATCATTGAGAAAATAAAATAGGGACTTAAGGTTACAAGTGAAATTGGATGAAGAAGCTAAGGACAAGCTAAATTTCCTTGTTGAAGTTGCAAAAATATGAGTGAGGAAGCCCTAATTTTGTCCTTTTTGGGTATGGAACCATGTCCAAGTTTTGTTTAAATCATCAAATCTATCTAAAATATACATTTGATGTTGATGAGGGTTTGTTTCACCAAGGTGAATACTTTCTGTGCACACTCTGTTGTTTTAATCAAGAATTAGTCATACAAAACACTTGCGTAGTGAATATTCGCTACATAAATGGTGTAAGATCACCTGATCAGAAATAAGGATATGTGATGAAAGGCATACAAGTTTTGAGGAATATGCATGGTTCTCATCCTTTGCTCCCATATGTACTCGCATGAAAAACCACATCATGGACATTCACTACACAAAGTCGCTACACAAATGTTGTAGCCAACACTTGCACAGAAGTAACCAAAATTTGTTATGCAAGGGTCATAGAGTTTTCTAGTAGTGTACATGATGACTTGAGGTTCCCTTAGATGGACCTGATGAATCATCACAACCTTATGGTCATTTTTTTCTGAAAGATCTATGATTGTAAAGGATATCTTGGTTATGTTTTGATTGGTAAAAACATATTTTCTATTTTTAGTAAATCTTGTTGGAGTTGTTGTTATCTTTGAAATCAACCAGATCCATGATTCTAGGATGTAGTAGTTTGAACCTAGCAGCCAAGTGTGCCATCATTTTTCTATATATTTTCATGATTTTGATGTAAAGAGGGGTGAGTTGGCAGAAGTATAGACATTTTGATCTTCAATGTAATTTTCTAAATCTAATAGAAATACAAATGCATAAGTCTTGAATTCCTTATGAAAAATATTCTAATGGTGGTGATATGAAGATTGTACTCTTTCTTTGTATGTATTCCTTGTGTACTTATTTCATATTCACTTTTATTCTGTTTAAATTGGATAATTAAGGGTCTAGAACTCATCTAATAGTCCTCTATACTTAACTGATTTAAATTATGTTTATCTTCTTAACTAAGGTCAGAATTCATCCTTTATGATACTCAAATTATGTTATGTATTTATGTTCTTATTTCACCCTACATAATCAAACTCAAAACTTAAGTTCATCACCTTATTTAGCCTTTGTTCTTATGAGGAGTTCTACCTACTAGTCATTGTTTTCTTTTGTTTTTAGTGGTTGACTCCATAGCCCTAGAGATACTAGACTTCCTTTCCAGCAAACCTTGAAACAACTATCTCAAACATCTAAATCTAGACATCGGTTCAAAAACAATCTATCTATTAGAGATCAAGTCTCAGAGAGAGCCCTCTATGGATTGGAAAGGCTAGTTTCTAGTATTAAAGCTGGTTTGTAGGTTACCTTTGTAGATTGTTTCCTCATCCCAACAATTTACTTTGTGATAACAACTTCCACCAAGTAGTTTAGATGTGATTTATGGAATGTTGTAAAAGCCATTAATAGTGGGCTTGGAGATTTGCTCTTGCATACATAGATTAAAACCACACATAGACATTTAGGGAGTGTTAGGGTCCTATAAATTATAGGAAATATTATTATTCAATTTCTATTTGTTGTTTCTATGATGATGAAAGCTCCTGGCTTGCTTAGTTTCCATGGATGACTTTTCCCCTCCATCCATTTTGCTCAATCCTTCATTCATTGATGCACCACTCACTCCCATTTCCATTTATTTTATGGGCCATATCTCATCCACCATTCATTCCATTACACCATCCACTTCATCATTCCCCCCACCCGCTAATTTCATCCCTACATGAAATGATGTTAGGTAACTTGGGTTAAACTGACAAAAATAACTAGTTTAATAAGTCATTAGATAACCTGGGATAATTAATAATAAAGATTAATTAGTTAGGTTAATATCGTTAATAATTAGTAATTAGGTTAGTGTAATAATAATGTTAATAATAAATTTAAATTAAAAATTAAAAAATTAAATAAACATTAGTTTAATACAAAACACTATTAAAACAAATAAAAACTTAAAATGAAAACAATAAAAAAAATAAAATAATATATATATATATATATAAATTAAAACATAAAACAAAATATAATAAAAAATATATATAAAACAAAACTAAATAATAAAAAATTTAAGCAAAGCTTAGTTAAATAAATAAATATTAAAATAACTATATAATAAAACAAATAACATTCAAACTAATATTGTCTCTATCCTAAGTCCCATACTCCATACCAAACAAAATAACAAAAAGATCAACAACCACAAATTAT
>JASDQU010309928.1:29881-43811 GCA_032191745.1 Picea mariana | reverse complement strand
GGATGGCAGCTTCTTTCAGGAGGTGTCAAGAACCACAGACTTCTGAACATGCAGACCAGAGCTTTATCCCTTGGGCTGATCCCAAAACTTATTCTGCAACCTGTAGCTATTTTGATCTTTGCAACT
Source organism: Picea mariana (assembly GCA_032191745.1). Lineage (NCBI taxonomy): Eukaryota > Viridiplantae > Streptophyta > Pinopsida > Pinales > Pinaceae > Picea > Picea mariana. The sequence continues at coordinate 43,685 of JASDQU010309928.1, read as the reverse complement.
GAAATGAAATCAAATGAACGCTGCTGAAAAAGAGATGCTCAGAATGCTGAGCTTATTCATTTTCCTACCTACCTACCCTACTGCGATCATTGCTCATCTAGGTAATGGAAAAATGCCAATGGAGCCAATCCAGTAGTTGATTTAGTGGCCCTGTTCTTTCACTGTCCGTGATGAAACTCAGAAATGAGTCTGTTACTCGTGCTTGAGAGTAACTTCCACCCTGCTTTCCCTTGCATAAGATTTGATCAACCCAAACAATAGGAAAAACATCAGTAACAGAAAAATATCCTGTANTCTGTGTCTTTCAACACTCCGTCATCTGATTGTGGATGCTCTGATGGTTTCTGAAATGATGCCCCTGCTGCAAAAGACAAAGAATCTGATTGCCTGACCATGTCAATATCATAATAGCTTTTTATCTCATGATTGGAAAATGAAGAATAATTTTGACCACACGGGCCATCCAACTGATTAGCTATTGGATCTTGAAAGGACTGACAACACTGCTGCATTGACTCAAATGAATTTTCCTGCTTATTTCTGTATTCATCTTTCAACACTTGTCCAAGAGTCTCTTTCAAAACTTGAAATGATTTAAAGCACAATGTCACAGAGTTCTTTTGGATTGAATCATAATTTGTCTCAGGCTCTAAGCTATCATCAAGAATTTGAAAATCAATGAGTGTCAAGGGCTACGACACTGGGTTTAGAACAACCTCCATGTCCTCAATGGTATCATCAATTGATTGGTCAGATACATTTATGTCTTCACTGTTTACAACTGGCCTAGAGTTTCTTTGCAGGAATTGAAGAGATGAGAAACATATGGGCAAAGTGCTTTCACTTACTCTGACATTTTTTGCACATTCCTCATCACTGTCATGACTGTTGTGCACGAGATGATTGTCGCATCTGAAAGGTAAATGATCTTCTTGCTACCAATGACATGCTGTTAATTTCTCTGTACAGTGAACCTCTGTTTCAGCTTCATGATCATCATCATATTGATCCCACTTGGGTGGACAATCCAAGTAAGGAAAGTCATCAAACATGCACATCATATCAGCTGGTTGCTCCTCTACAAGTTGAGATGGAGCTTCATCTTTGACTGTGCTGTGAATTGAATACATGAATGAATCATGATTCAAAACATGGTATCCAGGATGAGCAGAACAATGTTTAGGGATTGGGACCATGTATTTCTCTGCAATCCCTGGAACATGATGTCTTTGGACAGCAAGCTCATCTTTTATGTTAATTTTCCGCATCAGCTTTTCCATGACACTGGCCAAAATCTCCAGTTTATCTTCTGATGACTTCAGCTGCTACATTTCTTTGTCCTTCAATCGTGACCTCTTGATCAGCAAGTTGGTTTCCACATCAACTGCAATGCATTGCATATCCTCAAGGCTTGTAGTATTCCTTTCTCTTAACTGAAATGTCATCTCAGGATCGAAGGCATCTGGGTAATGCAAGTGGGCAGATCCTGGGGGTGGCCTTATATCAGCAGGTATTGCATGATACACCTGATTGAATCTGGCCGAAAACTGATGTACTGTCTCCCCTGGATTTCTTTTCAAATGTTCATACTCATCTAGGATGAGGAAAACATTTCCCCTGATCACCCATCTATCTAAGAACACTTGCATGAACTGCTGAAAATTTCTGATGCTTGCAACAGGAAGGTTCTTGAACCAATCTTTGACTTTTCGTCCCAGAGACAGGGCAAACATTCTGACACAGACATCATCATCTTCAACCTCATAAAGGTCAAGGAAATCTTCAAGGTTTTGCATATGTTTTTCAGCAGTGATCTTGGCATTCTCTCCATCAAACCTAGGTAGATTATTAATGTAATTGACAGGGAGGTCGTGGAGAATAGGAGGCAGGTCTAGAGGCTTGTATCTGTCTGGGACTTTTGCAAGCACAGGAGAAGAAACTAGAGGTGTACTGCCATCTAGATATTTTACAAGAGTAGGAGATACAGAAAGAGTGTTACAAACATCCAGAGGTTCAACAGGAGTAGGAGACAAAGCAGGAGGCTTATGTCTCACTATGGTTTCTACAGGTGCATCTGGGATGTGCACAGGTGTATCAGCATGTACATAATCTACAGTTGTGGGTATGATCTCTTGAGACTCATCAGTTGACTGATGGTCAAAATAATCTTCATCAATATACTTCTGACCAGGCTTAGAAAAAGACAAGACATGATTGCAAATAAAACCGAATATGTCTTGAATGCAATTTGAACTTGAATACCTGGTCTTTCTAGGCTGCTTGGTCATGCTTCAGATTCTTCCTCCAGTGGAGTCTTCAAGCTGGCACTGTCTGGAGATGTTTGGAGTCACCAGGTGAATGATCTCATCCTTCTTGTGTCTGGTCACTGTCCACCATCAGTGATCAGAGCTGAAACTTGAAACGTACTACTAGGAAAAGTTCCCCAGTGGAGTCGCCATTATGTTATCAGTCTGTAATTGCCCAAGGCTGAAAGGCAATCATAGAGGCAACATCAGAACTGCTTCGAGTCCTGGATCTAGCCCTCCAAGACTCAGAGAGGGATCTCTATATATGATTTAACTTTGTTTTGATTTCAGATTTTAGGCTAGGTAAAAAGAACAGGTAGGTTTTGTTGCAAAAGGGTTTTGAAAGTTGGTTGAGACAAACTGCACATCCATTGGGCTATGGGGTCTGTATTTAATCAAATCTGAGAAACAACTAGAAATTCCAAAGAAAACCTTCACAAGGCAAGATAACACACTCACTGGATCTTTAATAGTTTAAATGATGATCAGAGGAAAAGATAAGGGAAACAACTCCAACTAACAAGCACTTAAGAATCTCTTAGTTGAAGATATTTAGAAGATTAACATTCAAATCTTTAGAATCGGAACCAGGGTATCGGAGATAAATTCTGAGACATAACGCTATTCATAAAGATTAGATTCAGAAAACAAAGTGGTTACAGAGCGAGAAAACATTCAACTGAGAAAATCACATCACCAGTAAACATGCACATGAATCCTGTAAAGTGCCTCTTTCATTAATGGCAGATCTAAAAACTGTTACAGCTCGGTAGCCTCCAGGGCGTGAATATCCAACCCTATTACATTAAAATCATATCAATATATAAGATACATCTCTTCATCAAGTTCCTAGAGTCGGTTCAACCGTCTCGGTCGAAAATAGCCACCACTCCCATCAAATTCGGAGTTTTCTATTATAAAAATTGGACCGTTTTTTTGCGAAACAGGGGTCCGTTCAGACGTGATTCTCCCTTCAAATATGACACTTGGGTGAAAACTGAAAGAGTTTATTGTATATGGGCATGTGCTAGACAAAAATCTCCTTCAGTTTGGCAAAATTCATCTCCAGCTGGCCGTGGCAGCTCCTGCAAAATCGGGACTGAAATGGAAAATGGCAAATCTGGAAAAATAGGCCTCGAAGATGCCTTCGACTCTCTCTTCTCGTAACTCCGTTGAAAAAAAAGAAAAAAGGGTTTTGTTCCTCATCCTATTCTGACCAAAAACCTCTCTCGGATTTTTAAAATTCGCCTCCGTTTGTTCAGGATCTCCATCGGAAGAAGACATGGTAAAAATGGGCGAAAATGGTGAAAAATTTGTGAAAATGATTTTTTGGCGGGAAAAAATTTCGGACCCCCCCCCCTCATTAACTGTCGAACTCACGGGGGGGTTCGATATGAAATATGGCGTGTTGATATATTTTGATATGGTGGATGTGGGGGGCGCGTACATGAAAATGTACGTGGGTTTATGTGAGGGTGGGAGTTGTGGTAGAGGGTAGGTGGGGTAGGAGTGACGTAGGGGGAGTGGGTAGTGGAGGTAGGTGGGGGATGGGACGTGAGGTGAGGGGACGTGAGGGAGGATGAGTGGGGTAGGATAGTTAGACTTAGGATTTAGGTTTTAATGTTTTTAAATCTTTAAATTTTATTTTATTTGTTATTTGTTACGTGTGTTTTTTGTTATATTTTTTAAATGTTTTTTATTTTTTTGTATTATATATTATATTTGTTTTATTTCTTTTTTATTTTAAATACATTTTAATACTTTTTAATTTTTAATGTTTTTTATTGTTTTTTAAATATTTTTAATTTTTATTTGTTTTAAAGTTTTTTTTTTTTTAATATGTTTTTAAATGTTTTTAAATTTTTTGTAATTATTTAATAGTTTTATTTAATTAAACTAATCTTAGTTACTAACTAATTGCTAACCTAGTTTCTTAACTAACTTAATAATTAATTAATTAACAATTAATTAATAATTAATCAATTATTAAATAGTCACTTATTAATCAAATTTAACCTAGACTAATCTTTATTAAAAACAATTGTTCATCCTAAGTCCATTGGTGCAGGGATGGAAGGCGGGTAAGGCGAAATCAATGGGGAAAAAGGACAAGGGGGAAGAGGGCACAGGTGTATGAAGGATTGCAGCAGGGTGATGGAGGATTGAGCGACAAGAGTGGAGGGAGGAAACGGAATCACCTGAGCCAGACTTCATCATCACGAGGGAGATGCCAAATCAGCAGTCGAAGTATCGACTCACCTATAATTATAGGACCCTAACAGATGGGTTTACTCAAAATTATAGGTCTATATTAGTTATATGTGCATGTGAGGAGATGATCCATCAACAAGGATGATGGAAAAAGTTGATGAGATAGAGTCTTCATTGATCCATAGAGTTGAACATTGTCGAGGTATGACAAATGTATGAGGTATTTTTTCCCAAGGAGAAGAGGACAAATTTACAACCTTTTGTAAAGAAGGGTACCTTTGTGGGATAGAATGAGACTTTGAAGGCCTACAAAATATACATTCCAGGACAACATCAGATTGAGGTTAGTCATCATGTTACTTTTGATGAAGAGGTAGCCTTCAAAAGGTATAGAGAGTCTCAAATGGAGATTGATAGTGAGGAGAGGGAGGCTATGAAGGATGAGGGTACATATCCCTCTAGTCCATTTGTTCATCCTTCATACTATTAGGAGGACTCAGTAGAACCAAAAGAGCCAGTGGATCTACCTAGAGATGTTGTGATGATCAAAAAGAGGCCAACACAGCTTCATGAAATTTTGTGGGATGAAAATATGAATGTAGATCCTAGTGGCACTTTTAGAGAGATAAAATGACCCCAAAGGTTCTCTATTTATATGGCATTCATCATTCACATCATTGATTCCAAACCTTCCAGTTTTAACGAGGAAACAAGCCAACAAGTTTGGAAGGATGCCGTGATGGAAGAGTATCAGTCCATCATGAAGAATTATTTGTGGGAGATAGTTTCAAGACCAGAGGGGAAGTCAATGGTGACTTCCAATTGGATCTATAAGATAAAGCATGCAGCAGATGGTAGCATCGTGAAGTACAAAGTGAGGATTCTCTCATAAAGAGACTCATAGAGAGGGACTGGACTATGGGGATATTTTTTCTCGATTCACCAGGTACACTTCCATCAGGACTATTATTTCTCTTGATTCAATTATGGGTTGGAGATTACATCATATGGATGTGAATACCGCAATCCTCAACAATTTGATTGAGGAAGAAGTGTGCATAAAGAAACCTTAGGACTTTGTGATACATGGAAAGGAATCTCATGTTTGTAGCTTAAAGAAGGATTTGTATAGACTCAAGCTAGCACCCAGGGCATGGTACTCTAGGATTGATGGATACTTGATGGAGATCACATATGTGCCAACCATGTACTATAACAGATATTCCTTAAAACCATTTACTATAGCAAGTACAAAGCAAACGATAGTTCCTCTAAACATGTATGAAGAGTGTCCCTCAATAGATCAATGTTATATCTCTATCTATCATCACATCATCATGATACATCCCATAAAAAACGTGCCATGACATCATTGAGAAGGTACTCAACATAACCAGCATTGTTCTTTAAAAAAAAAGTCTCAATCCACACTCTAGGGTTAGTACCATGCATCCTATATAGGATTCGAGCATATGCTCCAAAACTCAACCATGTATTATCACCATGTGTTCATCAAACACACATACAAACATGAAAACTTGAAGCATACCATCTCAGAACTTGCAAAAAAAGAGTTAGATCATTAAACCATGTTGCAACTCATCTGTACATCCCTTTTTGTTTAGGATTTCCCCACAGGTATGCGACCTGATTCTCAGATAGCTCAGGTATGTACACAACTTTTCTTCATAAAGACCATGTATATACACAACTTTTCCCACATGACCTTGTGTATCCCTTATAAAAATCCAAAATTGAGCTTGCCTCATGGCTTCCATTCTTTTCTAGTTGTCCAGTCTTCTTCATCCACTTTTGAGAGTGTCCCAACTTATTTGAGCTCTAAGATTCCATATTTTCATCATTGTCTTCCTTCCTAATTTCATGTACTCTTCTTTCCATATTATATGAATCACTCTTCATTGACTATCTCCTTGAATTCCAGCAATCCTGAGCTTTGTTGCCAAACCCACTGTAGCTGTAACATCTCATGGTGTGGCAGTGAGCAGTATAGTGTCCCACTTGATTACATATCCAACATATTAGGATGTTATGGAACCTTCCAACATCTTTCCTTGCATAATTTCTGCAATACAATGCTTTGTGTCCATTTTTATTACATGAGAAGAAGTGACCATGAAAAACATGTTCAAACCTTTGCTTTGATGTCCACCTTGTAGGTGTCTCTCTTTTGAATTTGCTTTGAGGTGTAGTAATGGCTTCTTGATGTCTTCTTTGCTCTATTCTTTTGAAGGTTTTATTGCTTTGTGTAGTTCTTGACTTCCAGCTTCGCTTCCACTTTTTGAGAATGAAGGACTTACCTCATGCTTCTTAGAATTTCTAGATTCAAATTGTGTAGCTTTCTTGTTGTATCCAAGACCTGATTTATCATTTGGAGATATTTGACTATCCAAGATTTCATTCAAGATTGTTGAGTTATTCATGAATGTGATATGAGTGTTTGAATTCTCTACTGTATTTCTAAGATCAACAACGTTTTCTTCCAACTTATGGGATGATTCTTTCTTTTCATTTACTTGAATCTTTAATGGTTCCTCTATCCTTTTGGATTCTTCAATTTGGGTATTTAGATTGACATTGACTTCAATGATTTTTCTAAGCATATCATTTACCTTCTTTTTTTCTTCTGTTTGACTAATTATTTCATTACTTAGTTTTTTTTATCTCTTCTTATTTTTATTATAATTGGGTCCTTTTCTATGTTATTTCACTTCCTTCTTGTTTCTTGAGCATTTGTCTTAGTGCCATACTAAGTCTTTGGTATGTTTATAGGCCTTCCTTAGTGTATTTTTCAAGATACTCAAAAGAAATTGAACCATATCCTATTTCCGTGCTCACTTCTTCTAAATCATTCATAATTTTATCTTTAATCTTAAAAAAATATTCCTCTTCATCTATAAGATCATTTTTAGTTGATTCTACACAAACTGCTTCTAGATCTTCTTCTTTATATGTAGGAGAACATTGAACTTCATTGCATTTATGAGTATTGTAATCATAATATTTTGGAGAGTCTTTACCTTCATTTTCCTTGATGGAATTGTCTTCTTTGTCTTGATATACCTTCTTTAGCTTCAACCATAGGTCCTTGGTAGAGGAATGTGGTCCTATGTTTTCTTTGACAGAATCTGAGATTCCATTGAAAATGTTCTTGAGTGCCATTGCATTGTGATTCCTTGCTTCCTTTCGGGATGCACATTTTGACTGATTATTCTAGGGAATTGATCCACCAACAACTTTGTTCCAAACACTTGCTCCTTTTTCTTTCAAATACTCTTTCATTTATATTCTCCATGCCGAGCAATCTGTCTCATGAAAGAGGGGAACTCCATCTACATGTTCATCCATTTGTGTGTCCACATATCTCCTTCAATAGTGAAGGCTTATGATGAAGGCCTACTCTAATACCAATTGTTGGACACACCAACCACAATGAGAGGGGGGATGAATCGGTGTGAGTCTCTTTTTAAACTTGTTACATAACTTTAGTTAGAAATTACCATTTACTCATTACTTCCATTCATACTTAGTTTCTTTCATGTAAATATATCTAAATAACATACATCAACAATAAAGAACTATGAACCATCACAATATTTAACACAAAGAACACTAGATATATGTGTAAGTTTATTTTGTATTATATGTTACAAGAGACTACAATCTTGGGTATTTATCAAAACCAACTGAAACAAGCACCAACCCAAAGATAACACCAACTCTCAATGCAACATCAAGCTAGTATATCTCAGCATCAACTAAGACGAGGAATCCAACCCTCAAGTACAAGATCCATCTTGTAGAGAAAATACAATCTGTCAACAGGTAAGTGACCTATTTATTCTATAGCCTGCATATGTATGGGACCTTCCTATACTGCATCATGGGTATGTATGTGTCCTTCCCTCTGTCATCTTGTCTACACCTTCAAAAAACTAGGGCATCGATTCTTCTACACTTCTAAAACTTTCCTACCTCTATCACATTCACCAGTAACCTGTCACTGCATCTAACTAGTCACTTCTACCAACCTGTGCCATACATACATCATCATACACATCCTCAACCAAGTACAAGTAGCCCAAGGGTGTGAGCTATAGGAACCATATCATAATTGTACCATACATGAGAATATTTCTCATTCAAACAAACAACCAACATATACAATAACCAGATCACATAACAACCATACCAAGAGTCCTATGCATGTCCCTCATGCATGCATCATAGATATCCCTCAACCATATCAGATCTATACTGAACATGAGAGTGTTTCTCACTCAATAAACCATCCAACATCTATCATATTTAAACATCATAACAGTCACGCAAAGAATTATTAAATATTTCACCATACCATAAGAAAATCTAAGTATATAAACAACATATAACCATACTAGAACCTTTGTAGAAGATCTAAACCTATAGAATATTGTCCTGGAAATTGTCATCACAATTCAGGGACCTGGCACCAACAAAAACTCACATTTCTTGGCCTTTTCAAATATACATTCCCTATCCTTCTTCAACCTGCATATGTACTCACCCTGGTCTACTTCATCCCACGTACAACTTCATAAAACTAGGTTTTTTTTAATCTTCGAAACTTTGGCCATCAAACTTTTTAGCTACCTCAAACTTATGGAACTTTTGATGTGTCCACGAGTACCTGGAATGAATCTTACACAAAAAATGGATATTCAATATACTCAATAGATTCACACACATAAGATACCCTTTCTCTCTTATTTATACTTCTCCAAGTAGCTTCTTCTAGGGTTTATCATCTAACCAACTTCCTTATTTTGGGGCTAACCCACTTCTAACCACTTTGACTAGTCAACTTTATTGTAGAATAATTTGACTTCTTTCACCTTCTAAGGGCTTCTAGATACTCATGATGTTTCTCCTACTTCACAAGGCCATAACTCTCTAACCGTGAGGAATTATGTGACATTCCACATATTACTAGAAATTACATGACGAACACTATCCATCTAGAATATTTTCCCTCGAAATTTTATTGATTTTTATTAAATTATTCCTCAACCAAAATCGGGTTCCTTTACCACACATGTAGGATGACTCAACCACTTAACCATTTGTAATTTGCAAAGCATATTCCTGTGAGGGATTTCACCATAAGGGGACCACTTTGGATTTCATCCATTTGGTACTTCCTATCATCCATGAGAGGAAATCAATGATAAAAATTCTTCCTATCAACCAACACAACACTATGACACCACTTGAAATCAACCCTTTGACATCAAAGACATCAATCCTTTGATATCAATTACAACAATGACAACATGATCCAACAATCAATACATCAATGATACAAACACAATACTTAGACAATACTTGAAATCAACCCTTCAACATCAATGATAACATAGTAAAACAATTAAAGGATTATATATATGAGAGAGAGAGAGAGAGAGATAAGGGAGGAAACAACAAATATGTGGACCAAATCCCTTACAATAAACCTAAAATATGTTGGTGTTTCTCCAATTAGCAACATCGAGAATACATTCTCCCATATTGGTCATTTTGATTTGACCAAGGAAGAATGATGCATTCACTCATGAGGCCATGCTTATTTGGCTAGTGGTGAATGGCTCAAGGCTAGTATTTGTCCTATTAGTCATGATGATTTGACAAGGAGTGAAAAACAATTGAGATTCTCTTGCATTCCTGCTCCAAGATGGAGTGATCTATTTTTTATAGGGTAGGATTGACTTGTTTACAAGTCTAGTATAATTTTGAAGATGTAGGATCAAGAGTACTCTTTTTATGAGGGTATTATCGATGGGTTTACTCAAAATTATAGGTCTATATTAATTAGATGTGCATGTGAGGAGATGATCCATCAACAAGGATGATGGAAAAAGTTGATGAGATAGAGTCTTCATTGATCCATAGAGTTGAACATTGTCGAGGTATGACAAATGTATGAGGTATTTTTTCCCAAGGAGAAGAGGACAAATTTACAACCTTTTGTAAAGAAGGGTACCTTTGTGGGATAGAATGAGACTTTGAAGGCCTACAAAATATACATTCCAGGACAACATCAGATTGAGGTTACTCATCATGTTACTTTTGATGAAGAGGTAGCCTTCAAAAGGTATAGAGAGTCTCAAATGGAGATTGATAGTGAGGAGAAGGAGGCTATGAAGAATGAGGGTACATATCCCTCTAGTCCATTTGTTCATCCTTAATACTATCAAGAGGAATCAGTAGAACCAAAAGAGCTAGTGGATCTACCTAGAGATGTTGTGATGATCAGAAAGAGGCCAACACGACTTCATGAAATTTTGTGGGATGAAAATATGAATGCAGATCCTAGTGGCACTTTTAGAGAGATAAAATGGCCCCAAAGGTTCTCGATTTATATGGCATTCATCATTCACATCATTGATTCCAAACCTTCCAGTTTTGAGGAGGAAACAAGCCAACAAGTTTGGAAGGATGCCATGATGGAAGAGTATCAGTCCATCATGAAGAATTATTTGTGGGAGATAGTTTCGAGACTAGAGGGGAAGTCAATGGTGACTTCCAATTGGATCTATAAGATAAAGCATTCAGCAGATGGTAGCATCGAGAAGTACAAAGTGAGGATTCTCTCATAAAGAGACTCATAGAGAGGGATTGGACTATGGGGATATTTTTTCTCGATTCACCAGGTACACTTCCATCGGGACTATTATTTCTCTTGATTCAATTATGGGTTGGAGATTACATCATATGGATGTGAATACCGCGTTCCTCAACAATTTGATTGAGGAAGAAGTGTGCATAGAGAAACCTCAGGACTTTGTGATACATGGGAAGGAGTCTCGTGTTTGCAGCTTAAAGAAGGATTTGTATAGACTCAAGCTAGCACCCAGGGCATGGTACTCCAAGATTGATGGATACTTGAGGAGGATATCAAGGAATCATGAGTAATCCAGTAGTCTGGTGATGATCCCAAGGACAATGCTCATTAGCTGGTGATGATCCCAATGTTGCATGGTGATAATCTGAATGTGGCATCTAGACTCCACTCAACTGATCAAAATGAAGTGTGAACTAAAGATAATATTCTCATAGAGGAATATTATCCCTAAACTATAGGAGACTAGATAATGACTAATAAACATAGGGAAAACCCTAGGAAAAATAAATCCTAGGTGTGTGTGAAGTATCCCCAACACTAGCTCTTAACATCACTATGGTGAAAATAAAGAATGGGTCCTGACAATGAGACCATGTTAGGTACCCAAATAAAAAAGATACACTGAAATAAATGAGGAAGGAGGGAAAAACTCATAGAAAAAATCCCCCCTCAAAGTATGATGTATGTAAAAACAAGAAATGACATTTGCTAGGAAACTGTGTCCTTCACTCCAGGATGACTCCACAAAGAATGGAACTTTTGCTCAGTGGAGGTCTTGGTGAAGATGTCTGCAGTTTTTCCTGTTGAAGGAAAAAACTATAGGGAAATGATCCCCTTGTGTACTAAGTCCCAGATGCAGTGCACGTGAATCTTGATGTGCTTTGTCCACTGCCTCTGAACTGGATCTCTACAGAACTTCAGAGTGCTCTGGTTGTGACACCAGATGACGATCGACCAATGAAATTGAATGCCCAACTCAGTGAGAAAATATTATAGCCACATAGCCTAAATGGTTATGTTAACTACCCCTCTGTACTCTGCCTCAGCTGGAGATAGAGAAATAGCAACTTGGTTCTTGCTCGACCAATAAATTGGCTCGGAACCAAGACTGAGTGAGTAACCAGATGTGGACTTGTGATCAATATTATCGCCAACCTAGTCAAAATCAGTGAACCTGATGAGGTCCAATGTAGATTTTGTTTCATAGTCAATCCCAAAGGTGATGGTACCCTATACATATCGAAGGATATGCTTTGCAACCTTCCAATGTATCTCATGCAGATCCTGCATGAACCTGGAGACTGCTCCAATTGCATAGGGGAGGTATGGTCTGGAGTGTGTGAGATACAACAAGCTCCCCACTAGTTTTCTGTACAATGTGTTGTCAACCATTGGAGTGTCTCCTCCATCCTCAAGTCTGACTCCTGATAGGAAAGGAGTTGAGGCATACTTGTAGTCTGTCATGTGAAATATCTTAAGGAAATCTCGAGCATACTTGACCCGAGACAGTTTGATATATTATGCATCCTGACTAATCTCAAGTCTAAGAAATAAATGTATTGGACCCATGTTAGTCATCAAGAACCTATAATAGAGACCTCTTGACTGCAGCAATCGTTGAATTCGAGCAACCGGTGATCAACAAATCATCAACATACAAAACTAAGAGTAGAAGTGAATCAATCGTCTTGAGCATGTAAAAATCTAGGTCTGACTTACAATTTACAAAGTTATGTGATAGCAAGTAGGAGTCCATCTTGGTGTACCATGCCCTCAGAGCCTACTTGAGGCCATAAATAGACTTCTTTAGTCAACAGATCAAAGATGAATCCTGCATAAATCCCTAGGGATGCTCCATATAGATCTCATCAGAGAGATCATCGTGAATACTATGGTATGTACATGGACTTCATCTTAGGCATATTAATGATTTTTTCAAGTATCCAATAGTTGTGTAAATTCCATATTTGATATTTCACTATCTATGATCTTCATGGTTTGTAGTTTCTAGCTATATATGTCTTGTTGATTTGACAAAAGTAAATAGTGATTATGCTAAGTTATTTAACATTGTAATTGAATATGATAAGTGTTGTTTGTTGTTGTATTTACAATTATAAATAAGTGATTTCAAATCTATTTTATGAAAAATGAGATTGTCGTAGAGGGATGAACATTTTTGGAATAATTCAATATTTTTTTTCTTAAATTTCCTAGATATTTGGGGTTGTTAAGGATTGAAATTTTGTCTACTAATGTTGGTATTTGAAATGTGTTTCATATTATTCATAAGGAATAAAATTCACAAGGCTCAAATCCCAAGATAAAACTGATATTTTTTTGTCATTAATTATATATATATTTTTTATTTTTACATACATTTATATTTTAAAAAATACAATTGATCTATCTGTTGAAAAAAAAAAACCACATAAACTACCTAGTGAAATATTGTGTGACACATTTAGTCCTTAATAAGGGGAAATATTTTTCACATCGAAATGACAAAATATAAATTATACCATTTATTGACGAAGCGAAATCAATATTTACAAGGAATATATATATATATATATATATATATATATATATATATATATATATATAT
>JASDQU010309928.1:0-29816 GCA_032191745.1 Picea mariana | reverse complement strand
ATTTTGTTTACTTTTTGAATTTACAAAGTTAAAAATGATATATAATAATAATAAAAAAATACAAATTTGTATGGAGGGTCTCTTATCCCACAAACAAGGGATTTCATATACCATTTTTGTATGTAACTTGGCCTAACCTTAATTTAAGTTATATTAAGTTACGCAAAACTTGTTGATTAATTGGGTTGGTTGCCATTGATGTCAACCCTTGAAGAAAGTCCGGTAGAAAATTTCAGTAGCCCCAACGATATGGTTAACGGAATTTAGTTCTATTGATTTATAATGGGATTAATTTTAATATATTTGCAGGTAAGACTATTCTAGATGGATATTACATGTCATGCCATTTTCGGTGATATGTGGAATGACACATAACTTGTAATACCCCGGGTTTTTTAGCCCCGTATTAAATAATGTATTTTGTTAATCTATGAAAGGCGAGAGTGCCCAAACAATTAAAAGAGGTCAGTGTGCCTAGGAAATGTAATGTTTTGATCATTTTTAATAATATATACATCATTGGTTGCTAGACGAACAAGGAAAATAGGTATAGAGGGCTATGATTCCATAAGAGAGGGGGCTTGAGGGGATAAGTATTTATTTTATATTTTATCTACCCATAATTATTTAATGGAGAGGAGTGGTTACATGAGATTCTTGAGGAAGGCCATGTGATTCTTGATTTACAATTAAAGATATAAACCCATATTGTGGGTTGTTTGGGGGTTGCTTATTATTCACTCATTCACTCACTCACTCATTGTCCATTGCTCATTGTTCACACCTTTCATTATGTTCTCTCTCCATTCACTTGTTTACCCACTCTTCATTCTACATTCATTTTAATGTTGGTTGGGGAGAGAAAAACGAATTGTGGAGAGGGGCCATGGTTTGGTTGGAAGTAGTGACTACTTGTGTATTTGAGCCATGAATTAGTGCTTTCATTTCTGAGATGCATTGGCATGCAGTAAGTTATTCCCACAACTACAGATCCTGAGAGACCAAGCATGGAGATTCTTGACTAGTATCACTAGAGCCCTAGGAGGAGGTGGACATCCCGAGGGACTACATGGTAGAGAAGGGAGTCCATTCTCCTAGGTTGTGTAGGTTGGGTAGAAGAGAGTTGGTGTAACTTGGATTATTGTGTGTGCTAAGAATCCTGTGAGAGCTTGAGTGTTGATTGGTTTGGGAAGTTGAGTGACACTCTGGAACCATCCTTGTGGACTCATAGTCTTGGCTCAATGGTGACATTGTTATTGAGACTTCGAACAATAGTTTCTACAATTGGGTGGAACATCCTTGGTCTACAACCAGTTGGTGATTCATTTCCTTAAAGATAAGTGCTCTGTCTATCATGGTTTCATTTATTTGTATATTTATTTCCATTATGTATTTATTTATCTATGAAATTTGTATCTATAATATGCATTCTTGCCAGTTATTGTTGTGCATGACATATGGTTCATTTCTTATATTGTATCTTGAATATTGATCTATGCATGTGAATAATTCATGCATATTTATTAATTAAAAATTTGATAATAATTCGAAATTAGTTCAGAAGCGGGCTTGAAGTAGCTTGCTCAGCCTGTGGGTGGTTGGGTACGTTACAAATTGGTATCATAGCTTCAGGTTGAAACACCAGACTAGTATGGGATGGAACTATGGATAGGGTATCATGGTTAAAAATGGATGTGTCCTTGCGATCTTAAATCTTAGGAAAGATAGCACTCCAGAGATCGCACAGAAGCCAAATTGTCATGCAGAAAGAGATCCTTTGTGAGGGATCATAGAGTTGTGGTTGTACCCTTTGGATTTTGAGAGCGATCATAGATGTTGATCAAAGCTAAGGAGGAGATTGAAAAATACAGAACTTCGTCGCTTCAACGATTTTTGGGAGACAAGGCAGAAGCATGAAAAAGGTCAAAGTCGCAAAGTCCCACCGGTCATCCGATCTGATAGGAGGCTCGAGTGAAATCTCAGTCATTGATCAGGGTCATATAGCACTGAATACTTCAAGAAGTTAACTCTAGGAGAATTGACCCATTTTATAACTTTTATGACCCATATTCTCGAAGTGTCGAAGTCTCGAAATATTGTCGACCATTAATCGAGAGAATAATTTGGGAGTAATGCAGGCCATCATATCTAGAATAGAGATGGTGGACCGTTCATTCGATTGATGATGTGTCATATGCCATGTGTCTGGTGTATTGTGTGGGGACACATTTCACCCATAATCGGTACCTTTCTAGACCCTAAAATGCTCATTGTTTAGTCACATGTGGCACACATGCCATGGGTCCACATCACCATTAGTGACATCAACATGCCATGTCATATTTGTGAATATGGCCTCCGGTGGTATCCAACGTATCTACCAAGGAAAGTGTCAAATACTGAAGTCGCTAATTCATGCAAACCATCAATCTAATATCCCTTTGGGACCTTTCTCAACCATTAGATCAAGGAGTGGAAGGATGGTGTAAGAACTTCGACAGTTATCACTTCAGGGAAGTGGAACGACTCAAGAGTTGAAATTTCCTGAAGTCTTAGATCATCGAAGTCTTGAAATGAATAAGGATCGTCCATTCCAATGCTTGATTAAGTCATGGTCATTGGATAAACTAGTGGAAGGATAGCATAAGCAGAGACGTTAACCGACAGTAAGCAGTCATCATCACTTTATAACTGCTTCGAAAGGTATCACTACGGGGAAGTTGAACAACTCAAAAGTTGTAATGTTATGGAGTAGAAAATTCATGTGGTCCATTGATCTGAGATCCTTTGGGAGTTCTCGTGACCGTCCAATTTAACAATGGAAGGATAAGGTAAGAGCTTCGATGAGTATCACTCCGGGGGAGTTGAGCAACTTGTGAGTTGTAATGATCCAAAGTCCCATAGCGCAAAAGTCCTAAATTGATTAAGGTCATCCATATCAATGTCTGATTAAGTCATGATCCTTGATCTCATTGAAGCCTCCATATGGGGCAAGACTGTCCAATCAACGGGATATTAATTCTCAATCCTTTGATCTTCAAGTGGAGTTAATAGAAGGGTTTCAGTGAAGTTTACTCTGGGAGAAGTTGGAAGTTTGAAAAGGAAGAATAGTCAAAGGTCGAAGTCCAAAGGCTGAAGTCTGAAGGACTTGGTACCAGTGTCGGTCTCATGATAAGTTAAAGGGGTCAATTAGAGGCATGGATGGCCTAGAAGTAACCAAGCACTCAGAAATTGTGTTCGAACAAGATCCTTTGTAGAAGAATATAGAGGAAGGTGCTAAAGAGTGAATAAGTGTGGTTTAGAGCCATGGTCACATCGAAAGTGGTTTGAAGGAAGTTCTTGTGAAGAATTTGAATTATGTACCAGTTAAAGGAGCTATGGAATATTTCGACAATATCCTATTGCAAAACAAGATAAAATGGGTTGAAAGTGATTTTTTAGGAAGCCATAACTTTTATCTTAGATATTGAATTGGGGGGAGATTACAATCATTGAGAAAGATGATACAGAGGAGAATAACATGGATTTGTTATAATATGGAGAATGATAATATATTTCTTCATGAATTGAGTAGAAAAAGGACCTGTAGCATTGTTTGACAATTTTTTATGATATGCATAATCCTAACAAAATGGTTGCTTGTGCATTTTGTAGAATTAGGGGGTGTAAACATATCAGTTCAGTATAAGAATGCATATTCAAGAAATGGAAGAAGGAGAGGGAGCTTCCAACCATGATTAAGAGGCTAAAGGTCAAAATATTAGTGTTGGTAATGTAAAGACAGAAAATAGGGGAGCAAGAAACATTGATAGAGACTGTGAGAAGCCTGGAAATAGAAGTGCATATTTACAAAGTAGAAAATGAGAGACTGATAAGAGAACAAAATCAGATAAATTCTCAAGTGATGAAAATATTAAATCAGTTGTAGAGGAAAAAAATAATGGATCAAACTCAAAACAAGAGGAAGAGGGAATATGTCATGAAAGAAGGTATGACCACAAAAGAACTGGTTATTCAATAAGTTCTATAAGAGCTCATAGACAACACTCACTTCCCTACTCAACAAGGAAAATTTATGCATCTGAAGATTCCATAAGTAGTCCAGAGGTGTCTTCTGTTAGGCACCAAAGAAGAATACATGAATTGGAAAGTTTCCAATGAAAGATGAGGAAGCTTAATAAACCATCCTTTAATGGTGAAAGAGAAAGGGAAGATCATTTTGAGGCATGTTTTCTTGGAATCAGGAGGTATTTTCAATTACATAACTAATCATCAAACCTAGAAGCTAGAATTTCCACATGCCATTTACATGGGAAAGTTGATATGTGGTGGGATCAATTGAAGAACGTTGAGCACATTAATGAGAATTTGATCACTTGAAAGCATTTCAAGAAATATTTTTAGAAGGAGTACCTTTTGGAGCACTTCTATGACAATAAAATACATGATTTCTTTGAACTCGGGCTGGGAAGCATGACCATGGTAGAGTATGAAAAGAAGTTTGTGGGGATGATAAAGTATGTTTGGTTTATAAAATATGAGAAGGTTAAAATACATAGGTTTTTGAGTGGACTTCCATCCTTTTATAAAGAGAAGATTCAGAATGATGAACCTAGGACTTTGAATGATACTATTAGGAAGGATAAGTACCTATATGAGCAAGGAAAGTGTAGAGAGTCTTTGCAGAGATCTTGGAAGGATAAGAAAAAAGGATAAGTATGATCAGAGAAATAAAGGATTGAAACCTCCTTTCAATAGAAATATACCAAATAAAAATCATCCTGACTAGTATGCCAACGATGAATCCAAGAGATAAGACTCATTGGGAAAAAGGGAAAGACCACCAATCCAATGTTGGGGATGCAAAGAATATCACATGTACAAGGATTTCCCTCACACAAACGATAGAGTGAATACCATTCACCACATCCAAGAGGCTACAATATTAGAATACATGGGAAGAATATATGGAGCCTTAGATTATCGACAATCATAGTACCAATCCAATATGATCGAGGTGGAAGGTGAAATCATTAATCAACCTGTTGCTATTTTAATTGATTCAGGAGAAAGTAATTATTAAATTGATCCTAAAATAGTGGATATATTACATTTGGAGAAAAGTAATCTTGAAAAATCAAGTTTGGTTCAGCTAGCCACTGGAACCAAAAAGGAGAATCCATGATATGGTCATAGGTTGTTCCATAAGTCTTAATGATATGAATACTAATGCTAATCTAAATATTATACCATTAGGGTATTATGATATTCTAATGGGAATGTATTGGTTGGACAAGCATCATGCTGTCCTATATTGTCATAAAATACATTTGCGTGTCTTGATAAAGAAGGAAAACAGAGCACTGTGAAAGAAGTTCCAAGACCCATCTCTATAAGGGAGATTTCAGCCTTACAGCTAAAGAGATGTTTCAAAAAAGGATGTCAATTGTATGAAACCCATGTGGAGGAGCCAAAAAAGACAAAGGGGCCAAGCCTTGAAGAATTTTTGGTACTACAAGAATTTGAAGATGTATTCCAAGAAATACTAGGGTTTCCACCAAAGAGATAGATAGATTTCTCTATTGATTTAGTACCAGGAGTTGTCTCGGTATCAAAAACACCTTACAAAATGAGTACACCAAAATTAAAATAATTACAAATGAAGATGGAAGAATTTTTGAAGAAAGGGTACATGCGTCCAAGTGTTTCACCTTGGGGAGCACCAATACTCTTTGTAAAAAAGAAGGATGGAACTTTGAGGTTGTGTATTGACATTCGACGCCTGGATAAATCCACTGTGAGGAACAAGTATCCTCTACCCAGAATATCTTTGATCAGATAAGAGGGGAAAAGATATTCTCAAATATAGACTTCAGATCGAGATACCATCAGGTAAGAATCAAGGAAGAATACATCCATAAGACATTCTTTAGAACCAGGTATGGGCATTATGAATTTGTAGTGATGCAATTTCAACTGTCCAATGCACCGATTGTCTTTATGTGTTTAATGAATGGCATATTCATAAATTATTTGGATAATTTTGTCATAGTATTAATGGACAACATACTTGTCTATTCTAAGCCACAGGAAGAGCATGAACATCACCTAAGATTGGTATTGCAAGTGTTGAGAGAAAATCAATTGTATGCCAATGTTAGTAAGTGTTATTTTTACCAAGAACAAATCCATTACTTGGGACGCATTATTTTAGAACAAGGTATAGCAGTGGATCTAAAGAATATTGAAGACATTAGAGGATGGCCAACACCCAGGAATGTTTCAGAAGTCAGATATTTTATGGTGTTATCTAGTTACTATAGAAGATTTATAACAGGGTTCTGTAAGATTTTGCATCCCATCACTTCTTTGAAAAAGAAGGGAATTAAATTTTAATGGACAACAGAGTGTGAAGAGAAATTTAATCTGCTGAAATAATTACTTACTAGTGCTCTTATTTTAAATACTGTTGACGAAAATCAAAGTTTTTTGGTATGTACAAATGTGTGGAAGGAAGGACTTGGTGGAGTCCTCACTAAAAATGGACATGTCATTGATTATGAGTCTAGAAAGATTAAAGAGAATGAGAGGAAATATGCCACACATGACTTGGAACTTGCTTCCATTGTTAATGATTTGAATATGTGGAGGCATTATCTCATGAGGAAGAGGTTTGAATTAAGAACAGACCATAGTGGTCTGAAATATCTTTTTGAACAACCAACTTTAAATTCTAGGCAGACGAAATGGTTGGAATTTTTAAGTGAATATGATTTTGACATCAATCATATCAAAGGAAAAGAAAATAAAGTTGTTGATGCACTTAGTAGAAGAGTATATCTCATGCATGCTACAACTGTTAGTATGCATCATTCAGATTTAAAGAGAATAATTGTAGATGTTGCTGTCACAGATCAAGATTACCTACAAGTAAAGGAAATCTTACAACAAGAAAATGTATAACAAAAAATTAAAGAATATGAGATGAAGGAAGATGGATTACTTATGCATAAAAATATAATTTATGTTTCTAGTTCCAAAGAAATTAGGAATTTGGTATTAAAAGAAATGCATAATGTTCCATATGTTGAACATCCTGGTTACCAAAAAACAATTGCAGTAGTAAGAAGCCAAGTATTTTGGCCAGGAATGAAAAAAGATGTTGTTGATTACATTTCTAGATGTATGGAATGTCATAGAGTGAAGGCTGAGCATAGGAACCCAACAAATTTGCTACAACCATTACCAATTCTAGAGAAGAAGTGGGAAGTGGTAACCATTGATTTTATAACTAAATTTCCCAGGACAACAAGACAACATGATTCAATCATGGTAGTGGTTAATAAATTGACAAAGTTTTCTCATTTTGTTCCTGTAAAAATGAATAATACATCAACTAATATTGTAGAAATTTACATGAGGGAGATTTCTAGGTTGCATGCGATATCCAAGGAAATTGTTTCATACAGAGACACCAAGTTTACTTCAAATTTATGGAGGGGATTGTTTAAATGATTTGGTACAAATATTAACTTTATCACAACATACCATCCACAGTTAGATGGGCAGACAGAGAGAGTCAACCAAGTAATTGAAGACATGTTGAGAATGTATGTGATGGATAATCCATCTAAGTGGGAAGATTACTTGCACTTGGTTGAGTTTTCCTATAATAATGGGTATCAAGATTCATTGAAAATGAGGCCATTTGAATCTTTGTATGGTAGGAAATACAATACTCTATTGAGTTGGGACAACCCAGTAGATAGAGAGGTACTTGAGCACTAATTGCTCAAGGATATGAAAACCAGATGATCAGAATTAAACAGAATTTAAAGGCAAATCAAGGTAGATAGAAAATTTATGTAGATAAGAACATGACAACTAGAAAATTTAAAGTGGGGGAGCATGTGCTTTTAAAAGTGAATCCCAAGAAGATCTCTTTGAAGTTGGGTAATTTTACAAATCCAGTAGTCAGATTCTATGTTCCATTTGAGATATTGGACAGAATAGGGCCAGTTACATACATGCTTTCATTTTCTGCTTCGATGAATGTGCATAATGTAGTTCGTGTCTCTTTACTAAAACACTATGTAGATGATCCTAACCATGTTAATGATTGGCATATGATTCAGGTAGAGACAGAGAGAGAATTTTAGGTATAGCCAATGCGAATATTGGACAAAAAAGTCAAAATTCTCTAGAATCGAATTATAGAGCTGGTAAAATTCCAATGGACCTGCTACGGTCCTAAAGATGCTACTTTGGAGCATGAATATGCCATGCGGTAAGAGTACCTGCAAATTTTTGAATAAATTTTGAAATTTTGTTTTATATTTTGTATATGCACTGAGGACAGTTCCAAAATAAGGGGGAGGGGATGTAATACCCCAGGTTTTTTAGCGTTGTATTAAAAAATTTATTTTGTTAATATATGAAAGGCCATAGTTCCCAAACAAATAAAATAAGCCAATGTTCCTAGGAAATGTAATGTTTTGATCATTATTAATAATAAATACATCATTGGCCGCTAGACGAACAAGGACAAGAGTTATAGGGGGCTATGATTCCACAAAAGAGGGGGCTTGAGGGGATAAGTATTTATTTTATATTTTATCTACCCATAATTGTTTAATGGACAAGAGTGGTTACATGAGCTTCTTGAGGAAGGCCATGTGGTTCTTGATTTGGAAGTAAAGATATAAACCCATCTTGTGGGTTGTTTGTGGACTTCTTCTTCTTCACTCATTCACTCACTCACTCATTGTTCATTGTTCATTCTTCACACCTTTCATTCTTTTATCTCTCCATTCACTCTTTTACCCACTCTTCATTCTTCTTTCCTTTTGATATTGGTTGGGGAGAGAAAAAATAATTGTGGAGAGGGGCCATGGTTTGGTTGGTAGTAGTGAATGTTGGTGTATTCTAGTCATGAATTAATGCTTGCATGTCTGATATGCACTGGCATGCATTAATTGTTTCCCGCAGCTATGAATCTTGACAGTCTCAGCATGGACATTGTTGACCAGATGCAATGGAGCCCTAGGAGGAGGTGGAAAACCTAAGGGAATGCATGGCAGATAAGGGGGTCCATTCTCTTGGGTTGTGCAAGACGGGTAGAAGAGAGATGGTATACTTTGGATTGTTTTGTGTGTTGAGAATCCTATGAGATCTTGAGTGTTGGCTAGTTTGGGAAGTTGAGTGACACTGTGGAACCATCCTTGTGGACTTATATCCTTGTCTCGGAGATGGCATTGTTGTTGATACTTGGAACAATCATGTCTACAGTTGGGTGGAACATCCTTGGTCTTCATCCAGTTGGTGATTTATTTCCTTAAAGATAAGTTCTCTCATTGTCATGGTTTCATTTACCTGTATATTTATTTTTGTTCTGTATTTTTTTATCTATGAAATCCATATCTATAATATGCATTATTGATGGTTATTTTTGTGCACGACATGTGGTTCATTTATTTTATATTGTAGTTTGAATATTGATCTATGCATGTGAATCCTTCATGCATATTTATTAATTAAAAATTTGATCATAATTCGAAATTAGTTCAGAAGTTGTCTTGAATTAGCGTGCCCGGCCTATGGGTGGTTGGGTATGTTACATAAATCCTCACGGTTAGATAATTATGGCTTTGTTAAGTTGGAGAATCCTCATGATTTATCTATAAGGTCAAAGAAATCAAAATTATTCTAGAAGATCCTAGAAGAAGTTGACTAGTCAAGTTAGTAAACTAGGAGTTAATCATGGGTTGAGTTGTTGAAATAATAAAATAATTAAAAATAAATTATTTGCAACTAGAAGTGGAGAATTTACTATTTGTAGAGAAGTGGGTTAGATGTGGAAAAGTTGTTAGAAGTGGGTTAACCCTAAAAGAAGGAAATTAGGTTAAGTTGGTTAGAAGGTAACCCCTTTAGGAAGCTACATAGAAGTATAAATAAGAGAGAAAGGCTCTCCTATTATCACCTATTGACTATCATTGAGTATATATTTTTGAAAAGTTATTTGGGCAGGTATTATTTATAGAGAAAAGTGATGTAGAAAAAGTGTGGAAGGAAAAGTACGGTAGAAAAAGTGCAGCAGGAAAATCGCAGCAAGAAAATTGTGGCACGAAAAGTGCGGCAGAAAAATCGTGGCAGGAAAAGTGTGGTAGAAAAAGTGCGGTATAAAAATCACAGCGGGAAAAGTGTGGCAGAAAAATCACGATAGAAAAACCATGACAGAAAAATTGCGCAGAAAAATCGCGACAGAAAAATTGTGGCAGCAGATTCATGACAGTAGAATTGCGACAGAAAAACCATGACAACAAAATTCTACATGAAGAAAAAAGGTATGGTTTTCATATGTGTAGTGTTGAAATTATGAATCTGGTTGAGGGTTTTCCTTGTAAATTTGTTGGCTACCCTCTTGGAAGTTTAGGTCTTGTTGTAGAGTTTATCTAAGGAAGATCTATTGAAGTTTAGTATTGGTTCATGTTTGAGCGATTTTGGTTGAGGTATGTTGCTGAAGTTATTAGTACATATAGAGGTTGTATAACATTGAGGTTCTAGCACATGGTTTTAGGTATAGAATTGTGGCATAGTGTTTCAGGTATATGTGATTAGATCATATTGGTTGATAAGTATACAGTGACAGGTTTCTCAGTGACAGATTTGATAGGACAGGTTGTGAAAGTGACATATTCAATTTCTACTATTGGCACTTATATTTCAGGGTAGTTGGATAGGGAAAGGATAAGTGGTTGTATCCAACTTTAGGTTGTAGCTAGAGAACATAGGGGGTTGTAGCCTCCTTCTAGTTTCATCCAAAGAGTTGTGGAGTTGGAGCTTCCTTCAAGTTGTAGCCTGAAAGTAGGGGTTCGGAGCCTCCTTCCAGTTGCACCTGGAAAACAAACGAGATTATTTCTTCCAATGAATGTAATTCTTAAGGAGAAATAAGAAAAATAATTATGTTGTTTTCTCTCGCATTGGGTTTCCACGTAAAAAATATCGGTATACTGTGTATGTGTATGATTTTTCATTTGTTGATGGTTTATTTACTTTACACTGATTAGATGATAATTCTATATTGATCATAAATATAAATAACATTTATATGCTATGGTTAAAAAGGATTATAATTTCTCTATTACTGATTCACCCCCTCTCAGTAATCCAACGATTGGTATCAAAGCAGGTTCCTTCAGAAATTCACTTAACCACTGAAAGGTAGATCATGGAGAACAATAATATGTATAAAAATGGAATACCACAGTTTGATGGATAGAACTATGCATTATGGCGCAGAAGGATGAAAACATGTGTACAGGCACATGGATTTGAGGTTTGGAAATCAGTTCTATATGGATACAAAGAACCAACAGTTCCGCCAACAAATGACAACGAAAATAAACTCAGTCTAAATAATTCAAAATCCACAAATTCACTTTTGAATGGTCTCTGTGATTCGATATATACCAAAGTTATACATTGTATCTCTACTAAAGATATTTGGGACAAACTTCAAAATATTTATGGAGATTGAAAAGTCAAAGAAGAAAAGATTCAAACTTATAGAGGTCAATTCAAACAGCTAAATATGAAGGAAGATGAGAATATTGTATCTTACTTCTTACGATTTGATTGAACAATGAATGAAATCATATGATTGGAAGAAGAAGTTGATGAATCTGTAATTGTTCAAAAGGTACTAAGATCTCTTCCAATGAGATTTGATCCTAATATCTCAACACTAGAAGAAAGAGAAGATTTGGACTCAATAAGCATGGTTGAACTACATGGAATATTCACAGCCTATGAAATGAAAATTGAACAGGAAAATCCAGGTATAAAAGAAGCAACATTCAAAGAATCCAAAAGGTCAAAGAAAAAAGGAAAGCAAAATGAAAAATAATATAGTAACAACAGTGACATATTGGAAGATGATGAAGAAGTGGACAACTTTGTCAGAAGATTGAAAAAGGGAACCGGTGAAAGATATAAAGGTTAGATTCCATTGATTTGTTTTAACTATGATGGTATTGGTAATTTTTCTAAAACATTTCCTCACAAGAAAAATAAAATACATGAAGAGGATGATTCAAACAACAAAAAAACATATAAAGGAAAAAGAATCAAAAAGAAAGTCTTCAAGAAAATGTTTTTTACCAAAGAAGATTGCTCCTTATCAGACGAAGACGAAGTCAGTGAAAGTGAGACAAAAATATTTGTATTCATGAAAATAGAAGACACTGATAAATAAGACAACAAAGAGGAGTATGAAGAAGAAGAACTTGACTACAGAGAAGAACTGTTGAGTGCTATAGAAGTTATAAAAAGAGAAAACAAGAAAACAAGAATCTTCGGGCATAACTACACAAGAAAGAAGACATTCAAAATTCAAAATTGAAAGAAATAGAGAAAATTACCTCTAAATTAAAGGTTCAAATAGAAGAAGACAAAATAATCGAAGAAGCACTCAAAGAACAGCTGGAATAAAAAGACAGGATCATTGGAAATTTGGAGGCAGAGGTTGTTACAATGAGAAAAGAACTTCAATAGAAGAATATGAAGAATAGTTCAAAGGTTTTGGATAATATTATCAACCATCAAAGGCCACATCATGAGAATTATGGGATAGGATAAAATCAGAAAAAAAGAGGCTCAAGCTCCAAAACCACAGATAAAGAAACAAAACCAGGAAGCTATGCAGAAACAGTTAGAGGGGATAGGAAGTTCTGCAAGGAAGATCACAGAGACACCCCTCCACCGAGAAATTTAGATTTCAGAATCAATGACAATCATAAAAAAATAGGCCTCATGAAGAAGAAGGATTCAAAAGAGTAACTCCTTTCAGAAGATCTTCAACTCCCAGGTATCAAACTATCTTTTTTGGTTTATGTTATGCATGCAATAATTTTGGACATAAAGTTGTATATTGCAAAGCTAATAGCAGGAATAGAAACAAATTTCAAATTCATACACAAAATGGTTATCCAAGAAGGCCTAGTGAAACATAGAGAAGAAGCTACAACAGGTTTGAATCATTGAGCACTGAAGTGGAATGCTACAAGTGCAACAACTTTGGATACATGGCCAAAGATTTTAGAATAATAGTCCCTCCTAGAAAATCAAAACACAATAACAACAATCAAAGACAAGAACCTCAAAAGAGAACATGGATAATAAAGAAGAATTAGTATAGCAATGAAGAATGCATACTCGCTCTACAAGCTAAGAATAAGAAACGTGATTGGTATGTTGACAGTGGTTGCTCAAAGCACATGAAAGGTGATGAAGACAAGTTTCTAACATTGAGAAAGGAAAGAGATGGATTGATATCCTTTGGAAATGACGACTTATCGAGAATCATTGGAAAGGGTATAGTCAGAATTGGAAACAAGGACACCAAGGTAGAAAATGGTCTACTAGTGGAAGATATGAAACATAATCTTCTAAGTGTAAGTCAAATGTGTGACCAAAGTCACAAGCTTATGTTCGATTCATAGAAATGTGATATAAGAAAAGAAGGTTCAGAAAAATTGGTTGCAATGTAAGAACTTCAAGAAACATATATGTATTAAGTGAAATTGGAAATGAAAAGTGTTGCCTAGGGAAGGGAGATGAAGTTTGTATATGGCAGAAAAGAATGGGTCACTTAAACTTCGATAACCTCATCAAAGTCATCAAAAAGGAACCAGTCAGAGAAATTACCCAAATCACGAAGCCAACCAACACATTATGAAAGCATTGTCAACGAGGAAAGAAAACAAAGACTAGGTTCAAATCAAAGGAATACTCAACGACAAGAAAACTAGAAATTGTGCATACTGATCTAGTTGGACCAGCTAGAACAAAGAGTTTAAAAGTTGAGCAATAATTTATGTTATTGGTTGATGATTATACAAGAATGACTACAGTTTGTTTTCTCAGGAATAAGTCAGAAGCATTTGAAAACTTCAAGGTATACAGGGAAATGGTTGAAAATGAAATGGATTCAAAAATAAAATGCTTGAGATGTGATAATGGATGAGAGTTTACGTCAAAAGAATTTATGGATTTCTGTAGAAAGCATGGTATAAAAATGAAATTCTTTGTTGCTAGAAAACCTCAATAGAATGGGGTCATCGAAAGAAATAAAAGGAAAACACAGGAAATGGCTCGAACAATATTAATGGATTCCAAGTTGATAGATGTGTTTTGGACACATGCAATGCATACATCTTTTCTGAATGAAGAACTAGAAGAAGAAGTCTACATTGAGAAACCAGAAGTGTTGGAGTTACTTCACACACACCTAGGATTTATTTTTCCTAAGGTTTTCCTTGTTTATTAGTCATAATTAATCATTATTTAGTCTCCTATATTTTAGGGGAGAATATTCCACCTAGAAAACATTCTCTTCAGTTGACACTTCAGTTTGAGTACTAGTTGAGTTGAGTCTAGACGTTGCATTGGTTTTGTCACCATGCAACATCGGGATCATCACCATGATAGTGAGAAATTGCCTTGGGATCAACACTATACTAGAGCATTACCATTTATTCCTTGATATACTCCTCACTACACTATGTTTCAGTCAGTTAACTAAAGACTAGTTGACTAGTTAACTCAGTTAGGTGGCAATTCACTCCCGTAACTGCCTCAAAGACTAGACTAGGTGGAAGTTCACTCTTGTAACTGTTAATGTGTGTCCAAATCACTCTATACCACAAGTATGGTGCATTAGTTCTCCTCCAATGCACACTTATTGAGTTATACATAATATATCATGTGTAAAATATTCATTATTCAAACGGTTAATGAGAATTCTTTCATTGTTTCTCTCCTTCTTCTTCTTTCTCAAATTATCTCTAAAAATGTGAGTATTATTGTTTATATAGATCTATCATGTACAGGTTCAACACATTTACATGGTATCAGAGCCAATAGAGTTCTAAGAAAAAGATACACCTTTTTTTTTTGCAGGTACAAAAGATTGAAGACGGCGGAAAGATGGATTTCCAAAAAGAATTCATTCTTACACCTTACAACTATTTTGCATGGAAGGAGAAAATAGCCATACATCTCAAAAACAAAGGGTTGTATATGTTAACCTTGATTACAAATATAGAACCAACATCATCCGTAGAAAAATCCAAGTACTTAAATCGCATGGATGAGGCACTTAGAACAATTTGCAATCGTATTTCTCCCGATCTCCTTTTTCACATATCTTCCTGTAAAAATCCCAATGAAGCCTGGACTACCTTGGAAGGGATATTTGGAAAATAGGATGAGATGAGAGGACATATGTTGGAGGTGGATATTCTCACATTGGATCCAAAAACTTCGACAATATCCAATATTTCTTTACAAAATTCAAGGATTTATTGTTGCAACTCAAAGCTTGCGGGGTTGATAAATCAAAGGAGGAGAAACAAATGGTTCTCACCATTCTCTCCAAGATTTCTTATGAATTCTTTGTATTCGTATCCACATTCCATTCTATCATATTCACCTCTGGAGCCACCTTGAAGATGCCTTCTCTTGAATACTTTATTGAATCCATGACACAAGAGCAAGCCAAGCTCATCAACATGGACACAATCAAAGGCCCAAGGGAGCATGCACTCACTGTGCATGATGGCAGCCACAAATATCAAAGATCTAAAGATAAAGATAAATGAAAATCTCATGCACATCCAAAGAAGGAAGGGTACACAAACCCTTCACCGATGCCTCTAGATCCAAAGGGGAAAAGGGAAGAAAAAGGGAGAAATGCACGTACTATCACAAAGGATTCCATTCGAAATCCACATGCATGCAAAAAGAAATAGATATGATGTCTCAAATACTTCAGAAAAAAAAGCTTGGAGATCACATCCCCAAGGGTTCCAAGAAGAAGAAGCCAAAATATTTGAATTCCAAGAAAGGCAATTCTAGCCATGCCTTGATTGCCATCAAATCCTCTCCCAATGCTTGTATCATAGATTTAGGAGCATCACATCACATGGTTGCCTCAAAAGAAGTATATACTTCATTGGTTGCATGCAAAGGTTCTCCTATTCTTATGGGGAACAACTGTTCTATCGAAGTTGGTTGGCCCTTAACCAATTTTGGGACTTCGACAGGCTGGTCGAAGGCAAAGTGCAAGGCGAAGTGAAGATTGTGGGATCTCGGTCCCTTCTTAGAGAATTTTTGGGTTTAGGGTTTATGTAACGGGTATGGGATGTCCTCACAT
The DNA here is from genome assembly GCA_032191745.1 of Picea mariana. Taxonomy (NCBI): domain Eukaryota; kingdom Viridiplantae; phylum Streptophyta; class Pinopsida; order Pinales; family Pinaceae; genus Picea; species Picea mariana. The sequence goes on along the minus strand of JASDQU010309928.1, from coordinate 13,603 downwards.
GGGTTTACCCATGTTTAGGCCCATTTTGTAATGTATAAATAGAAAGCTAGGTGACGTAAGTAGCCGGTGCTAAGGGTAATGAGGCCAAGATGCTAAGTGCTAGAGTTTGATCTATGTGATTGCAAAGGATTTTTTCTTATTGTGTGTTAAGAACTTGTAGATCTAAATGAAAGTGATTGTAAGAAGGCTTTGTGCTTAAACCTAGCTCAGGGAAGGAGGATCTGGCAAGGTGCGTGCATATCTCCTGTCCTATGTGGAGTGGGTTCCTATGACTCTATGCTTGTAGAAGATTGAGAGAAGATAATAAAGAAGAGAAGCATTGGTGGATGTAGCCCCATGCTAGGGTGAACCACATATATATTATGTTGTGGTTGTTGTGTGCATTATAGTTGTTATGTTATTAATGTGATGTATGATTACTACAATGATATATGTTATATGCAATAGCTTAGTTCTTAGTAATGTGAATGAATGATAGATATGATCTGTTTCTATGTGCAAAGTGCTTGGAAATGCTAGATCTATTTGAATAATGTGTTGTTCTATAATTAGGGCTTGAATCTACGATGTGAGTAAGGGATAATTGCTAATGAATGTTAACTGCTACGGTATTATAATCATAGATCTTTGTCCCAGCTAGGTTGTAGACATCTGAGTCCTTCAACCACCCCTGCCTCTACCTCAGGTGAGACTTGATCTGCTTCGTAGGTGTTTCCTAAAGGGCCGGTAGTTAGGGTTTTTTTGGTGCGTTGCTGAAGCGTTGAACCCTGGGTCTACCCTTGTGCCAACAAATGGTTCCATTGTCGGGACCTGAAATTGTGATTGCTGGGAACTGAAGAAAAGACAAAGCTCCATGCATAGATCTGCTACCCTAGTGTGAAGTATCTACTTGACTTGCGAAGGTCTGTGATAAGAAGAGAAGTCTAATTTGAAGAAAATAGGTTAGATCTTGAAGCTTTGTGCTCTGAGAAAGGTAAGATAAGTGAAATTCTTTATTTTCGAAAGAATGGATCTAGGTATGTTTAATAGATTTGGTCCTAGTCTGAAAACTAGGGTACAACTAGAAGAAAGAAGATTTGATATGAATAGATCTGATAGAAATAATGAAAGATATGTTATTCCTATGCATATAAAGAATGTTTGGACTAAAAAGTGGATGTGGGATCCTAGAAAGAATTTTTTGGAAACCCACCACTGTGATATCAGTGCGCAGTACAGGAAAGGTTGGGGATCGTTCAAGAGAAAGAGAGGATTAACTCTTTGCTATAGTTGTAGAGGACCAGTATATCTTGCTAAGGAATTCCCTAGTAGAGGTCCTAATTTCCTTTGTTGTAAGGCTACTTGACATGAAGCTTTGGATTTCCCTAGAATGACTGCAAAAGTTGAAAAGATGAATATGAGATAGGCCAAGAAACTAAGGATATGATAGAACCCAAGAAACAATCAGAGACTATATTATTACAGATGAAAGAAACCTTGAACAATCATAGAGATATCAACTTATCAGAGATCTTAAAAGAGGAGTGAATAGAAACAAGAATATGAGACTTCGACATAGAATGTGTCCTGGATGAGGAAACACAGGTGAATATCATGACAGAACGAACTTGGGAAATTTTGGGAAAGCCTTCTATGTTTCCTTCATTAGGAGGAATAGGATTATTTAGAGGAAATTTGATAACGCTATGTGGAAGACTTACCCAGAAATCTATGAGTGCTCATGACACTTCAACAGAAGAAGAATTTGAGATCGTTAAATTTATTGACAACAACACCCCATTTGCTATTTTGTTAGGAAAAACCTGGATTGAGAAAGATCAGATACGAAGGAGACAAGAAGAGGAGGATCTAGAATGGAAAAATCAGAAACTAAGAGATTTCATGGCTAGGAGAATAACGCACTTACTGGAAGAATAGGAGAACCAGTCGAAGCTACTAAGGACCAAAGATCTGGATGTCGAAGTTAAAAGGACATAGGAATACTGGAAACACCTGTCTATATAAGAGAGTAGAGCACCTACCCTAGAAAGAGAAGAAGTATCACCCTTAAACCCTATGAAAGACCCTCCAGAGTGCGAAGTTACCATGCCAAGAGGAGATAAGAACGATAATGAAAAGAGGAAACCCGTGACTCAGATTTCAAGAAAGAAAGCCAAAAATCTCAGCAAGAAGAAAGCAAAGTTAGAAAAGTTAAAGGACGTTCCAGAGAGGACTTCATAGAAAGAAGGTTTGAAAAACTAGAACTTTGTCGGGATATCAAAACAACGAAGATTGTAACTTCGCCACGACCAAAAAAATATGACCGTTGGAGGCATTCTGATCATTAGAACGATGCCCCAGAATGGCTAGAAACATGGTTATATCCAGAAAATTCACCACTAGACCATTGGGACCACACCATAACAGATGGAATAACATTGATTGAGGCATTCATTCCCATTGTTAGAGTCCATTACGACATTGTCTATTTATCCCGTCGAGTTTTGCACCGAGAACACTTTTTTCAATTGTGATTATTTGAGCCCACAGAGAACTAGTTTCTTTCACGCAATGATCATTGATACCTCACCATCCATTCTATTACAATGATTGTTGTTCACCAACCTGAGATATCAGATCTCGAGTGTGCATGTCGGATGAAATTAGCGCAGTAGAAAAATACATCAAAGATATTCTGAAGAACCTCATGGATGAGAAAGTGATATCCACAGGCATCCAAGCCTCGTCGATGAGAGGAGTGAAAGCATCCCCTTCAACTACTCATGGATCTGGACCATTCCGAGCTATGACCGAGAAACTAACAAAGCATTGTGATGACTTAGTGAATGTGAAACTCATCCCATCTATCCTGCCCATATACATCCCGCCTCTGGTTGGCATGGTGAGTCGTGACAGTATCCTGAGTGAGTTTGACTACACGGTTGTCACTGCGTACCTCTCGAAGGGGATATGCGTAGTGAGACCGCAGTTGGAGAGGATTACGACATTGAAGATCATTGACTATGACCTAGGATACCACAAGATCCATGGCATGCTCACGCCATACAAGTACTTGACCAAGACAAAGGGGAAGAAGTCGAAGATCATCCCCTAGACATGGACTATGGACATTGCAAGGTCCACTATCTTAAATGTTACCACACTTCGAAAGACATCAGGAGGTTACCGCGTGCGTTAAGATCCTTCTGTCATGATTCCATGGTGTTTATCTATGGTTGGACAGGCGTTTCACCGTTGATTCGATGTTGATCCATAGGATCACCAGACTAAGCATGCAAGGACAAAACCCACAAGAATTTTATCCAGGAAAGGCTGCAAATCGCACCCTGGCACAGAGAATAAAGACACCTATGGATATGTATAAAAGGGGAAGTGGGGCTACAAGGTAGCCTCCATCCAAAATGGTGCAGTGTGCCTAGGCTACCAGTTGATTTTTGGTAATCTAATAATGAAGAATAGACCCATGCAGGCCATGGGGTTTGTCATCGACCTCGCAGGAAAATGCATGGAAGGGATACAAATGAACTAGGTGACCTTCCTCGTCAACCAGTTAGAGAAAGACTTCTGCGAAGCTCAGGATTAGGGCTGTGAGTTCCATTTTAGTTGGTTTTTGATCCTCATCACCTTCATTGCTTGGGAGATGCCGGAAGGTGCGACCTTCCCTGAGATTGAGCCATCAGAACCCATATATGTTAAGTTCACCACGCTCTAGTATTCGAGCGACATGGATAAATAATGACAGTCAATAGCAGTGTTCCACACTTGTTACCTACAGTTGAAGAGGGATATTGATTCTTCCCCTCAAATGACATCGAATACCCTACACAAGTTCCGACCATTTTTGAATTTTCGCGTAGATAGGCATTTTATTTATATCACTGCATGAGGAGACAAACATAAACAAGAGCTCCAATATTACAACAAGCTCACTAAGGAGGACATGGAAGAAATAAATAAGGATTGGCCCATAGATCTCCTTGTACCAGTCGACTAGGCAGAACTATCCGACCCCAACCTAATCAGAAGTCCTCTGGTCACTCACGAAGAGTATGATGCACCCAGCAGTAGCAGAAGGAAGAAAAAGGAAGAGGTACAGAAGATGAACAATGCATCAAAAGAGACTACTTAAGACCCACCTGGAGGGTCTTAAGTAGACAAAGAAGAAGGCAAAGGAGAAGAAGACAAGAAAAAACAAGGTGAAGTAACACCACCTAGGGAACCTATTGACGAAGCTAAGACCTCGAAGAAAAGAAAGGCTTCCCCCATGAAACCTACATCGTGGAAGAAGTCTAAAACTACTAAACCACAGATGCAGACTGTTCTCACGATGGATGACATATATTTCATCATTGTCGCTATCTCAAATACCTCAGAAGATATCTTACAATGTAATGAAGCCAAACAAGAGACCATGTATGAAATAATTGAAGCAGAGCTGAAAGGGGTACAACAAGCCCTCCACTTCAGCTGCATAGTGTCTACTGCACCCCCATCATCCGAAGGAATAGAGTTGGGAGACGAACCTGCCCAGTTCCATCGAATACCATATGTGACCAAATATCACCTTCGTTGTGTCCAGGAGGAAAAAGAGCAGGCCACAGAGGCCTTAAGGCAAGAAAAAGAGGAAGCTAGAGAACAACGCCGTGTTGCACAACAGGAAAGAGATGACATCCAAGCCGAGTTTTTGGAGGATAGAGCGTAGATCTAGAAGGAGAAGGAACAACTGCTTGCAGATAAGATTGGAGTTAATGAAGAAGTCATTAGAGCACTTTGCTCTGTGACGAGCTTAGAATAGATGGAAGAAGACCCAGTAGAAAGACAAGTAGGGAAGCTTGTCGAATCCATTCAACAGCTCCAACAGAGGATAGCCTAACTGGAGTTACAAGCAGTGCCAAGCACTCTACAGAAAGTGCGAGATCTAAGAGAAGAAACTATTAGGAGCACAGTTGAGAGAATCAAGGAATTAGCCTTGGAATGCAAACAACTCAGCAGTCAAAGTGTGCAAACCTACGAGCTCCTTGTAGAGGACCCTGATCTCAGGACACTAGAGTCACAGCTCCAGGAGGCAAAAAATAAGAAACAACAGTGCAGGCGTAGTTGAATCTACTATCATCATTCAAGAAGTTGAAAAGAGCCCAGGAACATTGCATGGTTCAGCAACAGACCCATGCCATTAAGAGTAATTTCATGGAAGTAACCCAATGAATCCAGTCAGTGCAGGATTCAACTTGCACACTTTTTGAGGAAATTGAACGACAAGGTGCAAATCTATAACAAGTAGTCACCTCAGTTGAATAGTGATTGGAAGGACTTGTCACCAAGAAGGTCATTCAGGAGTTTGTCGAGAAGGAGGCTCTGATGAAGCAACAGGTTGAAGAAGCACGAGCCAAGATCGAGGCATTTGAGGCAGAGTTACCTAGATCAGAGTGACTCGGGACGAGTCAAAAGTGAGTTTTGGGGTCCTGTTGGCCCAACCAAGTTTTAGTGAACTTGGGTCATGTTTGACCAATTTTGGGACTTCAATAGGCTGGTCGAAGGCAAAGCGCAAGGTGAAGTAGAGATCACGGGATGGTGTCCCCTTCTTAGGGAATGTTTGGGTTTAGCGTTTATGTAACAGGTATGGGATGTGAGGGAATGGGTTTACCCATGTTTAGGCCCATTTTGTAATGTATAAATAGAAATCTAGGCGATGTAAGTAGGCAGTGATAAGGGTAATGAGGCCAAGATGGTAAGTTCTAGAGTTTGATCTATGTGATTGCAAAGTATTTGTGCTTACTGTGTGTTAAGAACTTGTAGAGCTAAGTGCAAGTGATTGTATGAAGGATTTGTGCTTAAACCTAGCTCGGGGAAGGAGGATCTGGCGAGGTGCATGCATATCTCATGTCCTATGTAGAGTGGGTTATTGTGGCTCTGTACTTGTAGAATATTGAGAGAATATAATAAAGAAGATAAGAGTTGTTGGATGTAGCCCCACGCTGGGGTGAACCACTTATATCCTATGTTGTGGTTGTTGTGTGGATTATAGTTGTTATGTTATTGATCTGATGTATGATTAGTATAATGATATATGTTAGATGCAATATCTCAGTGCTTAAAAATGTGAATGAATGCTAGATCTGATATGTTTCTATGTGCTAAGTGCTTGGAAATGCTAGATCTAGTTGAATACTACATTTTTCTGTAATTAGGGCTTGAATCTACGATGTCGGTAAGGGATAATTGATAATGAATCTGAACTGATAAGTTCTCTTCTAAGGTATTATAATCACAGATCTGTGTCCTAGGTAGGTTGCAAACATTTGAGTTCTACAACCACCCCTTCCTCTACCTCGGGTGACACTTCATCTGCTTCACAGGTGTTTCTGAAAGGGCTGGTAGTTAGGGTTTTGTTGGTGTGCTGCTCAAGCATTGAACCCTGGGTCTAACCCTGTGCCAACAAAGTCACCAGGAAAGGAAGGATTGAACACACCAACGAAAGCTTCGAGAGTGTGTTGCATGTTTCCAAACTTTTTTTCAACCTTATCTCCATGTATCAGATGAAGAATTCTGGCACCGGAAATAAATTCATATTCACACCAAATTTCGTGGACATCTACGACATGAAAACCAACTCCAGGGTTTCTACCGGTGAGTTAAATCATCAATATAGATTGTATACATTTTATGAATTCATTGAACCTGATTATGCTTTACTGCTTACTCATGTTAATGAAAGTAGTAGGATGTTGGCACACAGGCAGACCCAGGTTTTAGCTCTAACAATGCACCAACAAGCCCTAAATACTGGCCCTTTCGGCAACACCTACGAAGCAGATGTATTCTCACCTGAAGTAGCGATAGGGGGTTGCAGGATGCAATTGTCTACAACCAGAGGGAATGCAAAGTGGATCCAGGGAAACTCACACACACAGATATAGTTATTCTTTACCGACTTAATCCTACTTTACACAATATATCTCAAATCTAAAAAAACAACACTATAACAACATATCAAATGATAGAGATAATCAACAACAATCACACATAACACCAAGATATATGTGGTTCACCCTCTCTCTAGGGATACATCCACAGAATTGCACTTTATAATATATTAGATGAAATCATACAGTTCTATCTACACTCTTAGCTTGCATATCTCTCTTTATTCATCTTCTTCTCTCCCCTCCCTACGCACCCAGCTGCAGGGTTGATCTTCGCACCCAATTGAAGATCTTACAGACTTCTCTCACCACACAATACTTCTTTCTCAATAATAACAACAATTGCTCATCATAATATAATCGACCCCATCCTAGATCCTCTTTACCTTTATTTATACATTAAAATGACTATCAGACAACCTTAGGCCGAAACCTAGGTGTCAAAACCCTAAATACCAAAACCCTAGGTGTCTAAAACCCTAGGTCAACTTGATCCACATTTTACGAGCTTTGCTAGCCTGTCCTTCCTTCTTTCCCGCAAGGTGATCCAAAGCATCTATTAGTGGATTTTTTCACTTGCTGAGTTTTCCATGACCCATCTTCCTTGTTGATCTGTCTTCCTTGATTTCCTCGTACAATGGATTTCTTTCTCTTACTTTGCTCCTTCTTTTCTGCTCTTTTGGCCAATTCAACGTGATCTCAGTCAACGTTCCTTCTACGCAGTTTGCACTTCACGCTTCCTTCCTTAATATTTGTAACCTTCCATAACCAAGGGCCAACAGGCCCCCATCACTCACATGTGACACGTCCCGAGGCACTTCAGGTCTGAACCTTCTATTTTTCTTCATCTTTAGACTTCACAGGGTAGCCTATGCTTTCTGCTCTATCCCTCCATTCTTTGTGCAGATGTTATTTTCTATGTCTGGTACCCAGTTTCAACTTCACCTAGTACCTAAACCCTTTTTCTTATTCTTTTACTGAGAGTTGTGAGGCAACTGGTTGTCATAGTATAATTTCAACTGGCTCCCATTCGCTAAACCTTCCTTCCACTCTCCATTCAAAGTCTTCAACTGTGCATCTCCTCCTTCTGTAACATATGTGACTTCAAATGGATCAAGCCAATGTGTTCTGAACATCCCTGGATGCTTCATGAACTTACTGTCATATACCAATACCATATCTCCTTGCTTAAAGGATTTATTCTTGATATGTATGTCATGGTAGGCCTTTTCTCATTCCTTCTATACCCATTGGAGAAATCCTGCAATAACTCAGTCTTCTTCTAGTTCGACCAACTACAAAATCCTCTCTTGAACAATGCTACTATCATCCTTATCTGTGAATGATTCAATTATGAGACTAGAAACCAAATATTCCATAGGGACAACTTCTTCTAGACCATAAACCAACTTAAAGGGAGTCTACATTGTCATATTCTTGCAAGTAGTTCTATAGGCCCATAGTACTACTGGCACTACAAATCCTAGTCGTCCCTGTTCACACTATAAATCTTTGTCATCGTTGTCTCCAAGATCTTGTTGAAATATTTGATTGTCCCATTCACTTGTGGATGGTAGGGAGTACTCTTTTTATGGTGGACTTCAAATTCCTGACTCAAAGATTTGATAGTCTTATTAATAAAGTGTGTACCTTGATCGCTCATCAGGGTCTTGGGGCATCCAAAACTAGTCAGGATATCATCAAATATGAATCACGCAGTTGTAGTTTCATTAAAATCCTTAACTAATCTTGCTTATTCCCATGTGGTCAAATACTCTGTCGTAGTGATGATGTATCTAGCTTCTGTGCACTTCCTTGGTGGGTTTATAGGTCCCACGAAATCGATGGCCCATTTCTCAAATTCTTGCAAGGTCAGATGAGGTGATAAAGGAATCTCATCTCTCCTTGAAGGTTTCCCAACTCTTTGGCATACATCGTAGTATTTACAGTATTCCTTAGCATCCTTGTGAAAAGTAGGCCACTAGAGACCAGCTCTAAGAACCTTCTGCATTGTTTCTTTCCATGCATAGTGTCCTCCTGTGATTCCCTCATGCGCTTCTACCAAAATCAGTGGCCTCTCTGCATCCATAACACATCTCCTAAAGATATCATCAGGTCCCATCTTATATAGTTGTCCGGTTATAAGTGAAAAATCTGTAGCACGAGCTACCAACTGTTTCTTCTAAATGATTGTATATTCCTTTAGTCTCATTCATGTTGACAAGAAATAGACTATCTCAGTTAAGTGATCATCAACCCTTCTGATGGCCAACAACTTTGCATATGGTATTGTATCCTCCAAACTAGTAGGTTCCTCTCCATGCTCTAATCTGGACAAATGATCAGGTCCCTTTTTCATTCTCCCTGGCTTTACCACAATCTCAAAATCATATTCCTGGAATAACAATATCCATATTCATATTCTTCCCCCCAACACTGGCTTGTTGACGAAATATTTCAATGGAGAGTGATCAATGAACATCATAAAATGTCCTCCCAACAAGTAGTGTCGAAACTTCTGCAATGCATACACCATGGCTAAACCTCCTCTCTCAGTGGTGGTGTAATATATCTCAGCTATTGAGAGCTTCCTTCTATAAAAGGCTAATGGATGGTCAATATCTCTTGCTCTTGGTTGTGCTAAAACTTATCCTAGTGCAATAGATGAAGCATAGCATGCACGTGAAATTCCTTGCTCCAATATGGGAAAACCATAATAGGCGCAGTAACCATTTTTTGTTTCATTATGTCGAAGCTCTTCTAGAATTCTTCCATCCATTGAAACTGACAATCTTTATTCAAAATATTCTCCATGGGTGTTGTAATTTGTGCATATCCCTTAATGAAATTCTTGTAGTATCTAGTATGTCCCAGCGCAATGAGCAGTTGTCTGACTGAGGTGGGGGGGGGGTAGATAAAAAATAATGGAAATCTTTGATGGATCTACCAGCAACCCCTACTTACACACAATATGCCCTAGCAACACTCCAAAGGGTGAAAATAAGATGCACTTTTTCCGGTTCAGGGAAATCTAAAATTTCCTACACTTATCCACCATTAGTCTTAAACATTCAATATGGTTTTGTAATAATCTAAAAATAGTCCAATCATCAAAATATGCTTCCAAACATTTGTGTAAAAACTCCTTGAATGCTTTGACCACCACCCTAATAAATATGGCTGGTGCATTCTTCAATTTGAAAGGCATCAGTGTGTACTGGTACGATCCCCATTCTATTGCAAATGTGGTCTTATGGCAATCTTCCTTGGCAATCCTAATCTAGTGATAACCTGAAAATCCATATGTGGAGGAGTAGACTTCATGTCCTCCCATGTTGTCTAACACTTCGTTAGTAAACGGTGTAGGGAATAGGTCATGTAGACATGCATCATTCATTTTCCTCAAGTATACACAAATCCTAATCTCTCATGTCTTCTTATCTTGTACCAGCATAGGGCTAATCCATTTTGACTCTTCCACAGGTTCCATGATTCCTGCTTCCAGCATTCTATCTAGTTCAATCTTAACTTTCTCCTTATATTTGGGATTCAATCTGTAGGGTCTTTTCTTAACTGGCCTGACATATGGATTCAAGGGGATATTCATCTCTCCCATGGGCCTTTTAATTCCCTTCATATCAGTGAACTTGGAGACTATTCATGGAGTAGTTCTGTGATCTTATCAATGGTGTCATCATCTCAATAATCTCCAACATTAGCAAGCTTAGGTGTTTTCTCTGTTCCAATGTTAACTTTCTTGATCTTGATCGGCTGTCCAATGAAAGGTAGTTTGACTCCTGGTCCTTCTATGTCTCTCTGTCCTTCTGATCATGTGATGTTCACATTCCTAGGATCATCGTCTTCATCGACATTGATATTGTAACATCCTTGCAGTTTCTGAGGAGGTGCAATCTATTCATCCTCTTCTTTCTCAATAGGGAGGTTAGGTGCCTCCTCAAATACTTTATGTCTGACAACCTGTAAGGCTTGATCTACTACAGGGTGTTGGATTTCAAATAAGAATGTAGTTACAAAATTCTGAGTCATACCTTGCCAATCTGCAATGGTGAGGCATAGTTCTTCTTGAAGATACCAGTTGATGGGCATTGTGTCCAATGTGTTGATGAATTTATGCACCCATTGTTCTTGAGGAATGCTGCTCCAGGCCTTCTCACAACCTTTCACATGGTCCAATGGACAACTTCGACCTGTGTATCGAACTTCACATCCTTCAACTTGTTCTGAGAAACACATTGTTATCAAAGTGCGACATTGCATCTAGTTCATGATGTTCTTCTTATGCGCTCCCCACCATCTGGCTGGAGTTTCTTTCAAGGACTCATCCAGTGCCAACAATCATTTTTGTACTGGTACAACTCTTGAAATTCAAACAAGAAAGTTTCTAAATGATTTAAACCATCAAATTTTGGCAAGTTACTTACTTCTGTGCCAATCCAAGGAACTTCCCTAGTCAATCTGGCACATCTCCATGCAGAGACTTCATACATTTTGTTCTGCCAATTCTCCAGTGCTTATTCTGAGTCCGATGAGCATGTGTTTTCACTTCGTCATCTTAAATTTCCATCTGTTGTAGGGTTAATATAATATTGTTGTCCCGTTGTCAATTTATATATATTCTCTAGCTCATATGTGTGGTCTTATTCTCTGATGGGTTCTATGTATCTTCAACCTTCATCATGATCCAAAGGTGCAATGACCCTAATTCCATCACCTTCAAATGTCATTATTCTTTTCTTTAAGTCAACAACAGTGGAATTGTTGAAATCCCAATCAATTCCTAACAACACAGGATAGGGACAACTATCATTAACTATCTCAATCACCTCGAAGTCCACAAATGTTCTTACCCCATCGATGTCCACAGGAACATGCTCCAGTCTCCCAAAGGGGCTTATTGCATGTTGATTAGCCATCCTAAGCCTGATAGGGGAATAGATCAACGTAGGTTTCTCCATCAGTGTCGAGGTTTGCTTCAGCATAACATTGACTTCCAACCCTAAGTCGAGCACCACATAATCTATATCATAATATCCAATCTGAGCATTAAGGTGTAGTTCCTTATTTTTCCTTCTCTTTTTGGATAATTTATGTACTCCTTTATTTAGCAAAGGATCTACCCTTCCTATCTCATACTGTCTGGTCACATTTTGTAGTTCTTGTACAATGCTTTCATCCTTAATCAAATTAATGCAAGTGAATAATAATTCCATAAGATTACTTACCTATTTTCCTTCTCTGGGTGAGGTAGACTGATCAAATTCCATAGGCATTCCACAATATCTTACTTCTGGTCGAGCCTTGGATGAAAAATCTTGATCTCTCCCGAATTCTTTTCTTACTTCCTCAAATGTATGTTTCTCTTTATTTGGATCAAACTCTTGTGTCTTCTCTACAGCTTTTCTGACCCCTGATTCTTCTATAATATTCCCTGGACTCATCTTGTCTTCTCCTGTAGCAGTGCCTCCTCTAGTGATAACAGGGACTCTAGGATCCACTCTATGAGGTTCTGCTGAAATTAATTGTACTTGTGGGTTTCCTCCTCGTCTCTCCTGATGTTTGGCTAACAACGCAGGACAATATTCTATGACATGTTCAAATGAGTTGCAGTAGCTACAAGTGGTACAAGGGTTATGGCAGTCCCTTGCCAAATGTCCTGGCTATGCGTAGTTATAACAAATGATATGACCTCGACCTCAATCCATACCTCCTCATCATCATCTTCCTCTGAATCCACCATGAGGGTTGAAGTTTCCTCTTCCTGGGGAGTTAAACTACGTAGTATTTCCTTCTTGTTGTACTTCGCCTTGAATTCTATATGTATCTCTTGATATTTCATGCAAGAGGTCATAAGCCCTACAATCTTTCTCATCATGCCCCACAGATTTACAGAATGTGAAGTAAAGGTTGGTAGGTGTCTAAACATATTTTTACATATAATATCATTTACCAGGGTGATGTTTATTTCTACATACCTTGCACCAAGGTAGAGTAACCTGCTTCAAAGGGCTCGGAGCTCTAGAAGCCAAGTACTCATGAAATAGAGGACAATGCTCCTTGTCATGTCCCTCTAATTTGCATTTGATACACCAAATATCTTCTCTTTTATCTTTTCCCTTATCCTTTTTCATATCTTCGACCTTCAGTGATAAGATAGTTAGCTGACTCAAAATTTGACTCATACCTGAGCTGAATTCTCCCATAGGGTCTAAATCTAGTTTCATGGAGATCTTCGCCGCCTCAACTTACGAAGCAATCTTCTGCTGCATCAGAGGGAATCCGATGTGCGATAAGAGGGAAGCAATGAACCATTCTTTATTTTGTCCATTTGAAATATGAAAACTCAAAGGACCTGTTAGGGTCTTAAACCTCTGATCAAACTCTCAAATAGGTTCAGCTACTTTCTTCTTGATTTACTTCAGTTCTGTATGTTGATTAAGGTTGGTTGTCATTGATGTCAACCCTTGAAGAAAGAACCATAGCACAAAGGTTTGGGTAATGGACCCAATAGTGTTTGATGTAAATATGACTCATTATTGTTTTGTGATGGTTGATAAGAAGTAAATATGGATGAACTCCAAAGTGGTCCCCTTATGGTGAAAGCCCTCACGGGAAGACACTTTGTGGAGTAAGAGAACCCATGCTTAATTGTGGAATAATGA
>JASDQU010309927.1:2052-59022 GCA_032191745.1 Picea mariana | reverse complement strand
GGGAGTGGAAAATACCATTTGATGTTTAGAAAGGAGGGCTTGGAGGTCTTGTGGCACCGGGGGTGTCTCTGTTGCTTGTACGGCATGTAGTTGGGCAATGACACCAGAATGACCTTTTTTGAGAATCTTTTCCATGTGATGGGAACTAATGACCTCAGGGGAACCAACAATGATACCTTGGAATTTATATTGGTGGCCTTCCTGGTTGAATTACATGGTTAAATCCTTAAAATCCATGAGAATGGGACCCAAAGTTCTTATCCAGTTTGCACCCAATAGAATGTCACAACCACCCATGTTGATAGCAAACATATGGGATTTTAGGTGGTAGTCACCGATTTGGAGATGCACATTTTCACAACACCCTCCACATTTCATGGAACCACCATTGGCAATCATGATTTGGAAATTGCTGACGGCATGGATGTAGCAATGAGTTTCTTGGGCAATGCGGCAATGAATAAAATTATGGTTGCTTCCACTATCAACTAGAATGATGACCTTCCAATGCTTTATGTAGCCAATTAACTTGAGGGTTTGGGGATCAGAGAAGCCAATGAGAGCATTGAGGGAAATGACTGGCTCCACTTCGGGGGGGTCTGAGGGAGGGTTTATGTCAGTGATTTCAGGTGAATCAGACACAAGGGGAGTTTCAACATCGTCTTCTGAAATATCCTCAGAGATGGCCATAAAAATATTTTGTTCCTTACACTTGTGGCCTGGGAAATATTTGTCATCACAATTATAACAAATGCCTTTGAGTTGGAATTCAACTATTTCATCCCTGGTCAATTGTTGGATATGTAATGGGGCAGAGGGAGTAGTGGGATTTACGAGTTTAGGCTGAGGGATAAAGGAGGGTTTTCGATTTTGAGAGGATACAACCTGTTGTGATTCTTTATCTCTTTTAGTAGCCTCCACCCAACTCGAGGGTCAAGCCATGAGGACATCGGCCCGAATCTCCTCCTTGAGGCTAGTGATAAAAAACTCTTGAAAGAAATCATCAGTCATGCCCTCTATTCAAAAAGCTAGGCACTCAAAGGCAGCTATGAAGTCTTCTACTATTCCTGATTATTTCAACTTTGTCAAATGAACCAAATGGTTGGTGTCCATGTCAAAGCATTCATAAAGATCACTCACAAATTGGGTCCAAGCAATATACCCTTGATAGGAAGTTTTTCTCCATTGCCACCATTGCCAATGTTCTTGATCTAGATGGAGATCACCATACCGGAGTTTGGCCAAGTCATCTGTAATGTTGTATAAAGAGAAATAATGTTCCATTTGAGTTACCCAACCAGTGGGGTCTGAGCCATCAAATTTAGCCACATCCACCCACGAAAGGCGTAGGTCACATTGAAAGTGATGGGGTTGAAAGGTATGGGAATGGAAGGAATGTTCACCTTCAGTCTTTGGAGGTGCTTCAGAGAAAGGGTCATCTGTAGGGATCTTCAGTTTGGTGCAGAGTGATGAAAATATAGATTCAAGATGGGTGGTCAGTTCTTGTTTGACTTCCTCCATTGAGGATTGCATGGTTGTATTGATGGATGAATCGATGGAGGCAATAGCAGCACTGAGTTGTTCCACTTCTTTTTAGGTCTCGAGGAAACTAGATTGCAAGGTGTTGAAGTGAGATTCCAGATCTTGGCTACGGGTATGGGCCATGAGGATGGGTGAACTGAAAAGGGGCAGGCGGGGTCAAAAATTATGCTGAAAAATGATATGGATGAATGTGATAAGGGTGAAGAGATGAATCTAATGGAATAGGTTTCAAATAGTGGTGAAATTTTTTCCAAACGTTTTTATTTTTTTTACACCTACATAGTTATACTCTGGTCTAAAGAACATTATAGTGATGAAATCCCCAAATGTTTAACCAGAAATAAATGTGTATTTACTTGGAAATTCAAACACAGTTGCGTGGCAATAGATCTTGTCTGTTTTAATTTGTTTATGTTTATGTCCCCCAAGGGTTAGGTATTCAATCGTTCTACATACAAGGGTTTTCCCTATGCTATAGCTCTCTGATATACGTGTGGGGTCCAACAGTAGTACTCGACCCAATATCTTAGAGCACTAGCTAAGGAGGATAGACCGTACCTTTAGCCATACTACCTGACTACCCAGGTATTAGATAGTATCTTCTCGAGTGTTGTTCTTGGTGGCACTATAACAGTCAGGCAGCCGATAGGTTTATCTAAAGAGGGCTTCAAGAAATCTAGGCTGAGCCGTACACAGGTGTTGTCTGATGCACTACCACTCGAAGGGGTACCAACAGGGGTTACAAGGGTGGCCAATAGATGTGTGCTTAAGAACCGCTTGTATTTCCTGCATGTATGAATCCCTCAACCGCAGGCTTATGCATGTAACGACAGATCTTTGTGGCTTAAAGACGCTGGAATACATCTCTACCCTGGAAAAAAATTCCCACAATTTCTGCCAAGGAAACTTCTCTAATACCACTTGTAATATACCAGATATAAAAAGTATGCAGAACAGAAATAAAATGCTAGAAATGGCAGAATAACAGTAATATAACGAGTATAATCTCCATAATAACACATAAATGATATAAGAACAACAAAAGAAATAAAACTTTGATTCAGAAATCAATGTTCACAGGCCTCTTCAAGGGGGCAACCTCTAGTCAAGTAGCGCTCTGTTACAATAATCTCCAAGATAGGGTTTTCATACCCTCGACCCTTATTTATACTAAATATGTCTATCAAGAGAAGCATCTAGAGGAAGATCCTTCTAGAAGTGGAAGCTTCTATTAGGTCTTCTTACATCCGCCTTATTCTATTTTATTGAAAGGCCTTATTAATATTGACCTTTATTACATCTGAATATATTCATCTACCTATGTGCGGGTTAGGACCCTAACAGAACTTGGTGCAGGTGGAACTAGAAGTTGAGTTCCAAGTGGAACCTCTACACATTCTAGACATGAGAGAAATAGCACTACGGAATAGAGCCCTCACCCAGGTAAAAGTGCAATGGAAGCACTTTAGTCCTAAGGAGGCCACTTGGGAGTTGGAGGGAGATTTTAAGAAATCTCATCCAATCCTGTTCTGAGAAAGGGATGAGCACTGAGGACAATGTTTTATTGAAGGGGGAAAGGATGTAACATCCCCCCAAAAAAATAAATTATTTTTACGTCTGAAAATGCTTAGGAATTTATTTTCATTTTTAGTAAATTCAAAATTGGAAAATTATTGCCATTTATGGAAATTTTGAATTTCTAATTTAGTTAATTGTAAATTATGATTATGACTGTTGGTAAAAGATTTGATTTTACCCAACTAACTCTTTGACTATGACACTTGTAAGAAAAAAATATTTGTATTTTTATTGTTGATGGACAAATGGAACAACTAGGTTGAAATCAACTGACTAAGACTCCATGAGTGGGGAACATGTTGGAACTACCTCAGGGATAAATGTTACAAGTGGAAAATCAAGAATTTGGCCATTGGCAACCCCTAAAAGTCAAGGATTTGGAAATATACAAAAATTCCCAAAGGGGAAAAGACCTAGGAACAAAGGCTTTTGGCATATATAACATATGGGAGGAAGCATGACGGTTCCTAGAATGCTGGGAAAATAAATATCTCTTGTTGTTATGAGCGTTGTTTTCTGAGTGTGAGGCAAGGAGAAGTTTTTTTGAAACTGGAGGACTATTGCTAAGGAGGAGTTCTGGAGTTTAGCCTCATGGATTCATGGTCAGGCTAGTGGGTGAACCGAACAAGTAGATTGGTTGTTTTGTTCTAAGGTTGGGAGGAACTTGGCTGTTCCATTTTTTGTTTGGAAACTGTTCAGATATGTCTATCTACTCTTTCTCTGGTCAAATGTTATTTGAATTTTTGGATTATAGAATACATCTGTTTAAATCTGGATGAATTGTTTTGTTTATTAAATTCTGATGGAATGGAATGAATTGTAGGATAAACCCTTACAGTTTAATTTGTAGGTGTTGAGTAAAATTTCTATGTATCTTGGACAGAAATGGAATTTGATTATGGAAATATATTAGGAGATACATCTGTGTTAAATAAAATATCATTTCAATATTATTCTAGAGATCCCTACCAATTATGTGAATCATATACATCTAGATGTTCAGTTCTGCAAGTGAACTTTATATTGTGCAAACGCTAAAGGAAATTTTGAAAGTAAATCTGAGATTTAAATATATATATGTACATACATATCTATGCAGTTTATATAAGCAGGGTTGAATTAAATAGTGGAAACACCCAACCACGCTAGTGCCAAACGAAACTTAGCATAATTATCTGTATGTGTGTGTGTGTGTGTGTGTGTGTGTGTGTGTGTGTGTGTGTGTGTGTGTGTGTGTATACGCATAAGTACTTATATAATTGATGTATATGAAGTTGCATAACCTTTTCCTACCGCTAAGTAAATTATACATACGATTTTCAATGTTTGGACATAAGAGAATTCAAACAGATCTTTCATTATTAAAACTACAAAACAATCAATGTACAATCCAATTATTCCCTTGTAAACCACGAAGAGGTTATTTTTTGTCAATTTATACAAAGTCATAGTACAAAGACTAATTAAAATAACTCACAGTATTCAAATGGAAGAAAACAACGATACATTCAGTTAACTAAAGAATTTAGAAGATCTGTATATCCACAAGCTCAAATCCAAATAGTCATAAATAGAACACCTGGAGCGATAACCAACATCATCGAGACCCCAGTTCTGAAAACCTTCAAGTCCAAACATTTAAATTGAAACATGAGTACCTTTCTTGAATAAGGTATGGTCCTAATCCATCGTGGTGACCATGTAATCCCTGCAAGAAAGACGAAATGAATTATTACCATCGAATAGAAGTCAAACAAAGTTTAGCATATAAGTTAAATCATATAATATAACGAAGATCTCATCTTACAAGTTAATACTTATCTTGAAGTTGTCATAAGTAGGATCCCATTCATAATCTCAATCCTTCAACATATTGAAAGGGGAAGAGTGAACTTGAAGAGTCTGATGGGTACCCTAGCAGTAAAACAGGGTCCCGTCATTAGATGTGATAACCAACAAGGAAAATAAAATAATACTAACTGATTTCACAACTGTAAAGTAGATCAGACATTATTCAAAGTAGAACAATCAACATCATACAACATATGATTACTACACAGAGTGACCAGTGGAGTCACAGAGAGTACATCGAAGTATGGTCCTTGTAAGAATGAATTCACCCAGGAAATATTTATGAAGGAATTTAAATCAATACAAAAATATTTATGAAGGAATTTAAATCAATACAAAAATATTTATGAAGGAATTTAAATCAATACAAAATACTTAGGTTTTCTTTCCCTTTATAATTTAACACTACGACAAGCAAATCCAAGTATTTCAAATGATAATATTTCATAGTGTAGAACGTTTAGACTAGAGGCCTTTTCCCAACTCAAGTTACAGACGAATTTACGGGATGCTAATCCACTTTTTCACTTAACATTTACGTACTGTTGATGAGGATAGATTTCAGTTAAGTTACACCTAGCATTAAGCAAACAGAACCCACGTTAAACTTTAGTCAAACACTATAGGAAGAATAACTCAATCAAAACTGAGGACATGATCAAACCATGATCTTTATTTCCTAATTTTCCCACATTTTTGACATGAACCACAATTAATAAAGTCACAGGCTAGGTGTCGAAACATTTATTCTGCAAATGAAATAATGTCGAGATACACGGGGATGACTCCTTGTTATTATTATCATGCCATGTTATGAAAACAATTCATGAAAGACATCAAGGGGTGTATTCAGATAATCAAGAGAATTTTGGAAAGTTCAAATATAGATAAAAATCCCCCATAGAGTATTCACGGCTGTTAATTTAATAAACTCAAAGGAAAACAAATTTAACACCTACACTGCGTAAGGGAAAGATATTTCCTCCGAATTAACCTAATCCCAATTCGATATTTAACACCCAAAACATTTCCACAAAGCAAGTAGTAAAACCACATAATACTCAACGAGTCATACCAAAGAAATGAAGTATTGGGAAGACACAAGAAGAGAATATGCATCAATATTGGATGGCATAACCAAATATTTCAAAGAATGAATAATACAAGATGCAGTATATTCGATAAGTTTTTTATGGCCAAATTAACAAAACCAACATCCTCACTACCTTGACCTTTTTGGTCTAGAAAATGTCTACGGGTTCTTTCACAAGTGCAATATCTATCGTAGAGTACTAGGGTATGGGAAGAAGACTATAATAGAGGTTAAGGGAGAAACCACGAAAAATTACTACGTAGTGTCGAGTATAACACCAAATTTTAGAGAAAATGAAAAACCTACCACTGAAGCCAAATGACTATCACGTTCAGGAACTGGAAGGTAACCGAGGCACATTAGTAATACAGAGAGTTGAATACCAAGTATCGAAGGACGCTTACCTTGCAAAGGGTTCCAACGACTGTTCTCCTAAACGTTCCATTCATCGAACGAGCTCCATCTCATGAATGTTGGCCATAACACCAAGCTGAATAGTAACAAAGGTAGTCTCATAGTGGTTTGCACAAACGCAGGGATATGAAATGAATGAACAAAACCATAGTAAACCCTCCAACGAGCCTAGTAATGGTGATAGGTACAAACTGTGTTGAGGCCATGTGAACCATGTGAGGTGGAAAAAATACAGTGGGCATGGAGGTTGAGCGATGGCCAAAGGAGTACAGTATAGTATATATTAAATGTCACAGGCATATTCATTAAGCCAAACATCATTATCCCTGCAACTTTATTTATTTCCATATTTATGATGAATTACAAGTACAAACCAGTTAGGGTTTTATAATGCGCATCATTGTTGTTCTAGTTATGCGATAGCTCTTACCTATCGTCTCGTTAACACTTAATACCAAGTTAGTTACCTTGGATTCGTTCGACAACAAGAAAACTTACAATTACCCTTGTTCTAGTCACAACCACCCTGAGTTAATACTTATGTGCATGGGTGTCAAATACTTATAGTTGTTATAACAAATGATAAGGTTTGTTAAAGGGTAACATAATTATACTATGGATTCCACGGATAGGATATAATTCTTATAGTCTATAATTACTTTATGAAAATAGAATGAAAGACCAAGGTGGATATATGCCTTAGGTAGTAGATTACACCTTCGCCCTTGTGGAAGGTAGAATTGATAGTGTCATAATAAAATATGTACACCTAATTATATATGTAACTTACATCCATGTCAAGAAGCGGTAAGATTAAGATATGGATGCCAAATAAGTAGTAGGACCTTTCTATAATAATTTTAATGATAATTTGAATGTTTTCCTCTTTTAGACAAATGATCAAGTCTGGTGACCCTAAATATTTTTTATTTTTATTTTGTAAATTTGGGAAACATTACAGCCCCTTCTCTGCTCAACAGTCCTTTGGCTGCCGCACTTCCCTTCCAAGGCTTCAACAACAGGCAAGACAGGAAGTCTTAGAGCACTGTAGTTGTAGTTGGACTCCCTAAGGAAACCACTTCCCTAGAAATTCTCTCACCTAGAGAGAGTTTCTCACAGGCCTGACAATATGCATCTTCAATCCCACAAGCCTGAAAAACTACTTCTTCAGTGGAGCGTTTAAGTAAACCAAGTATAGGTTATAGAAGAAACAAAGTTTTGGTATGGAACATGTAATGGAAGCAACCCAAATCAATACATGGAATAAGTGTTGCTTACAAAAAAAAGGTACAACATTGACTTAGGTAAGTATAGGTGCATTGTGCATCCCAGGAGGGATACAGGTTACCAATGATAACATGAAAGTATCGGTATCTCAAGAGTGCATGCAGGCTCCAGAGGTGTGTGAATCATGCAGAGGTTGACTCTAGGAGAGAATGGTTAGTTGCGTGAATGGTTGAGTGAGTGAATGGCTCAGTCTATGGGAAACAGACTAATTTCCCCCACACTTATTTGCATGCTCCCTTGATGACATGTGGCTCTCAAGGAGCTCATTTATCTCCTCTTGGGATTCATTATCTTTCCCATAAGATCTTAGGATAAAATAATTATTCTCACCATAGTCTTTAGGAATAGTATTATAATATTCCTTTGGCAATAATCCCTCTAGCTTAGCCCTTTTCCTAGTCTCTTATCCCCTCCCTTACCCTTCCTAGTGGATTTTATTCCCTCATGTTATTTTATCGTGGTCGGTCTACATGCAGTGATGTATTATATTAATGATATGAGTGTTTACATATACAAAAATATGCTCATTGGCCTTTAGCATCTAGTATGTCCGGCGTAATCATCACATAATCCTCCTAGCTTATAATCACTTGGCTCACCAGCCTATAAAACATATTTAAAATTCAATTAGGGTTTATTATTGGGGTATTACATTCCCATCCCCCTATTTATGCATTGTCCTCAGTGCATTTTATTTACATATTACCATCAAAATTTTCAAAAATCTTCAAAAAGATGTGGGTATCTTCCTGCATATCATATTCATGCTCCCATGTTGCATCCTCGGGACCATACCAGGTCCATTGGACCTTTACTAGCTCCATGGATCGATTTCAGAGTTGCTTGATCTTTCGGTCCAGTATGCACATTGGATGCACTGGAAAAGCATCGTCATTCTCCACCTGAATCGCATTCCAATCAACAACATGATTAGCATCATGTACATACTTTTTGAGCAATGATGCATGGAATACATTATGAATAAAAATTGATGCAGATAATGAAATCATATAAGCTACATGCCTAATCCTCTCTAAGATTTCAAATGACCCACAATAACGAGCTGCTAACTTTGAACAATTTCCCAACTTTAGGGAAGTTCTTTTGGCCTTCACTTTTACAAATACATGATCACCCACTTTAAATTCCCTATGAATTCTTCCCTTATCGACATAGATTTTATTCCTGTCCTAAGAAGCCTTTAAATTTTCTTTTATTTTTGACATTTTCTCTTCCATTTCCTTGAGCAACTCTGGCCCAACCACTCCTTTGTCTGCTAGGTTGTCCCAACTTATTGGTGTGTTGCACTTTCTTCCATAAAGTGCCTCAAATG
The DNA here is from genome assembly GCA_032191745.1 of Picea mariana. Lineage (NCBI taxonomy): Eukaryota > Viridiplantae > Streptophyta > Pinopsida > Pinales > Pinaceae > Picea > Picea mariana. Next base: position 49,924 of record JASDQU010309927.1, on the reverse strand, counting down.
GGATCATATTTAGAGATTCTTGGTACCCATTGTTGTAAGAAAACTCTACCAAGTGTAGATAGTATTCTCATTTTGATGGTTTGTTCATGACATACATCCTCAACATATCCTCAATCAATTGATTCACCCTCTTTATTTTCCCATCAAATTATTGATAATAAGTCGTGCTAAAATACAAATTTGCTCCAAATCCTTGAAATAATCCTTTCCAAAAATTTGATGTGAATTTTGGATCTTTGTCAGAGACAATTGTCTTGGGTATACCATGCAATTGAGAAATTGCCCTCATATAAATATCAGTAACGTTAGTTTCTTTGTGAGTGAGCTTCATCGGAATGATATGGGCAACTTTATTAATCTTGTCCACCAGTACCATGATAAAATCATGTTGCTTGCTTGTTCTGGGTAGTTTGGTGAGGAATTCCATTGTTACCACTTCCCATTTCCAGTCAGGAATGGTTTATGGATGCAACAACCCAACTGGGTTTCCATGCTCACCCTTGACCTTTTGACACTCCAAACATTTGGAAATGTACTCAGCAATTTCTTTCTTCATTCCTGGCCAATAATATTAGCTCTCGATAGCTGCATTTTTTTTCTGATATCCTGGGTGTCCAACATATGGTACGTTATGCATTTCCCGCAATATTAGAATTTTCAATTCTTCATAATTTGGTACATAAATTATTCTTTTGTACATGATAATTTCATCATTTCCCAGCTTGTAGTCCTCAATTTTCTGCTGCAACTTTCATTGTTGTAATTTTGCCATTAATTCCTTGTATTGCAAATTTGATTTTGTATTCTCCAAGATTTTGTCTTTCAAATCATATTGATACATGTTGTTGGTTGTAGCATGCAACTCATCCACTCTTCTGCTGAGTGCATTAGCTACCTTGTTCTCTTTCCCATTGATATGTTTTATATCAAAGTCATATTCACTGAGAAATTCCTGCCACCTTCTATGCCTAACATTTAGAGTTGGTTTTCCAAATAAATATTTCAGATCACGATGGTCTGTCCTTAATTCAAACCTTTTCACCATAAGGAAGTTCCTCCACTTCTTCAAGGCATGCACTATGGCTGCCAACTCCAAATCATGAATGGCATAATTCCTTTCATTCTCCTTCAACTTCCTTGATTCATAGCATGCAACATATCCATTATGAATAAGGACTCCACCAAGTCCTTATTTACATTCATTTGTGCATACAATGAAATATTCATTTGGATCAACAATCCTCAAAATTAGAGCACTGGTTAATAATTGCTTCAAGTGCTGAAAAATTTGTTCACACTCCAATGTCCATTCAAACTTCACTCCCTTTTTTTGCAAGGAAGTGATCGGGTGTATAATCTTTGAGAATCCTACAATAAATCTTTTGTAGTAGCCTGCAAGGCCCATGAATAAGATTAATTATGTCACATTATTTGGTGTTGACCATCCTCTAATGGCCTCAATATTTTCAGGATCGCCTGCTATCCCTTCCTCAGATATGATATGCCCCAAATAATGGATTTGGTTCTATTAAAATGAACACTTTATCAATTTGGCATAAAATTGATGCTCCCTTAATACTTGTAATATCATCTTCAAGTTTTTCTCATGCTCTTCTTCTGACTTGGAATATATAAGAATTTCATCCAAAAATACAATGACAAACTTATCTAACTATTCTCTAAAAATACCATTCATTAAACACATGAAGACAACTGGTGCATTTGATAATCTAAATGGCACAACTATGAATTCATAATGGCCATACCTTGTTCTAAAAGAAATTTTGTTGATGTATTCATCTTCAATTCTTACTTGATGATTTCCATACATCAGACCAATCTTGAAGAATATTTTTTCATTCTTCAATTGATCAAAGAGGTCATCAATCCTTGGAAAATGATACTTATTATTTACAGTTACTTTGTTCAACTTCATGAAGTCAATACAAAGTCTCAATGTTCCATCTTTCTTTTTCACAAATAATACTGGAGCACCCCAAGGTGACACACTTGGGAATACATACACTTTCTTTAGAAGCTCTTCAAGTTGAATTTGCAACCTGTTTAATTCTGATGTACTCATCTTGTAAGGAGTCTTGGATACTGGAGCTGATCCAGGCATCATATTTATGGACAAATCAATGTCTCTTTTAGGGGGTAATCCTGGTATTTCATCAAATACATCCTAAAACTCCTTTAGGAATGCATAATCCTCAATATTTGACACCTTGTCCTTAGGTGTTTCTTCCATATGAGCTGCAAATATTTGACACCCTTTCCTGTAAATTTTCTCCAGCTGCATTCCTAAGATTTTTCTAACAGTTACTGCCCTACGAGTTCCCTACACTGTCCTTAGGTTCACTTCCTCATCCAAGAAAGTAAATTCCTTATTATGATAGTCTAGGATAACATCGTGTTTGTATAACCAATCCATCCCAATTAGACAGTCATAGGAACCTAAAGGAAAGATGTTCAAATATTCCTTGGTGCTCATTCCATTCATGTCCACTGGGCATGACTTAACCATCTCATTAATGTTTATTTTGGCTCTGGTAGCCAGTTGCACCGACCAATATTTTCCATGCTTTCTTCTTAGAAAATGAAATATTTCCACCATCTTAGGATTTGTATAACTATGACTAGATCTTGAATCAATTAAAATTGAAATGCTTTGGTTTTTTTTCATACCTTCCACTTCAGTCATGTGTGATTGAAATTCAACTTGCTTGTTTTCTAGGGATACATAGATCCTAGGTACATTCCTTCCCATGTCCTCCACTATTTCTACTTGATGTACATTGTGAGCAACTATCACTTTTTCACTTATGTGGGGACAATCTCTATACATATGATCTCCTTTACAACCCCAACATTGAATCGGTGGTTGTATTGGCCTTCCCCCACTCGTCTCAATTGTTTTGGGCTCTCTAGAAGCTAGTTGTCCTTGAGGACTATTTCTGAAGAATGGTGGCTTATTCCCCTTCTTCCTTTGTTCCATCTTGAACTTCTTCTTGTCTTCCCAATATTTTTGTAAAGGTGTCTTTCCATTGTTCTGATAATATAGGCATTTAGCTCGCGTTATGGTCTCTTCCAAAGTTTTGGGATCATCATATTGTATCTTTTCACTGATGAATGAGCGTAGCCCACTCAAATACCTCTGAATATTAACTGTCTCATCCTTGATGAAGGAGACACACTTGAACAGTTCCAAAAACCTTCTTTCATACTCATCACTGGTCATACTTTGTATCTTGAGTTCAAAGAACTCCTTCATTTTCTTTTCATAATATCTCTTAGTAAAGTATTTATTTTCAAAATACTTCTTGAATTATTTCCAAGTAACATTTTTCTCTTTAATGTGTTGCACCTGCACAAGTTGGTCCCACCACATAGATGCCTTTCCCTTGAGCTGGTAGATATAAATTCTTCCTTCTGCATGTGAAGAATAATTATGAAATTGAAAATACTTTCTCATGCCTAGTAGCCATGTCTCTGCATCTTCATCCTTCTTGTGCTCACCATCAAATGTAGGAGGTTTTATTTTTTTCATTTCCCCTTGTAGCTCATCTACCCCATACCTCTTCTGATGCTTCCTGATAGGGGATGGACTTGAGCTGTTGTGTGCTCTCCTTATGGAATTCCTTGGGGAGTGATGGTGATGTCTTCTAGTCCTTCTTGGTCTTCCTTTCTCATCAGGAGACCTATGAATTCTTGATTTTATTGAGCCATTATCATTTTCCAATTTCTTTTCAATTATTTCCAAGCTCTACATTAACTTTATCTTAAATTCCTTCTTCTACTCCTTGGATTTCATAATCCTTTCATTATCATATTTTTTACTTTGGACATCCTTCTGCAAATTTTTAATGGTCTCTACCATATTCATGTTTCCATCCTTTCCTTCTCTATGTCCATTGGAGATTGTTCCTTCAATACCCATATGGACATCCATCCCTCTGATCTCATCTTCCTCGCTGTAATCCCCCTGTGTATCTTCCATTTCTCTTCATTCTGTGTTGATCCTAATCTGATCTATTTGTTGTTAAATCTGCAAAATGTGCAGTTAACATTGCTCTTTCAGGCTAACTATCTCAGAAATTTCATGAAAATATGAACCACTCTGGTTCAATAATATATCATACTTATTTATTCTATTTTCTGAGAAATTGAATCTTCAACTCAATTTTCTGCGTGAATAGTTATGTTCTACTGTCCAAGATCTTTCCGGTAACTACTCCCTTGCTGAATTCTGATTCTTGAGCATAGAGTTATGGATATCTGAATTTTTTTGTCTTTTCTCTGATGCAATCCTTGTACATTTCTTCTTTGTCTTCATATCCAAAATAGCTCTTGGACCCATGTTGAAGCCTATTTTTATGTTTACAGGCCTTCCTTAATTCTTTAGGTGCAGGTATGTACAAATATGCCCCCCCACAGAATCCTTCTTTTACCCCCCTTTCTATACTTATCAATAAATTTTTGGGCACTAGCCCTATTTCTTCGGCCCCCAATCTCATGTGGCCATGGGATGTGACAAAGCAATTAACCAGAAAATGCTTTTTCGAAGATTCAGGACTTCGAGATTTCAAATATCTTACTACCTCATTCCTTATTTCTCCCGAATTTTGAACTGTCAAATTCTTTCACGATACATCTTTGGAGCTTCGGTACTTGGGAGTTTCAGAAATTTGGGCTTCGAAAGTTCCACCTACTCTGCACATCATTCCCTTTGAACAACGAACCAGAGAATTCCCAAAGAATATCTCCAAATCTTCATGCTTCAGAGGTTCTTGCATCAATTTACTCACATTCCCTCAAACGTCGAATTGGAGAAATCCCAGAGTCTTATTAGAAATCATGCACCAGGGGGTGCTACGTGGCAGAAATACGAAGCTTGTTATAGCCCTATAATTCATAGGATCAACTGGTGACTTGAAATTTTTACTCTTGATGTAGTTTGGTTGTAAATAATATTTCATTTTTTGCAAATTATTTTCAAAAAGAAAGAAAAAAGAAAGAAAAAAGAATAAAAGAAAAAAAAAAAAGAATAAAAGAGGGCATAAAATAAAATGATATGGCCCCATGAAATAATGATGATTTGATCCATATAGTTCAATCATGGTTAAGTCTTTTTGAATTTATGTTGATAGGCTTAGTGAATAAGACTGGGCTAAACTGTTTAATCCTAGCCAAGTAGATAGGCTAGTTAGCAAATAAAATTGATCAAACTGTTTAAACTTGGTCAAATAGCCCCAGGGTAGAGGAATTTCTTGGCCAAATAGTCTAATCTGGGATAAATGTGTAGGTAGGTAGGATAGGACATACGCTAGCCAGTTTTCCCTTCAATAAAACATGCATGATGTTCGATGAAAAATCATGATTTTGATGTTTGAAGTATGTTTCCTAACCCCATGGTGACAAAATGCAAGGGAAGCAACACAAACAACCCACAAAAGAGCACTATCCTAAGTTTTAGCTGCGCATTTTGATTCGCCCGGAAATAAAAGAGTGCACATAGATCTACAGTTGATCTAATGGCGCTTAGATCTACGGATAACAAGAAATTCTAGAACCCCCCCCCGACCATTCTATATTTAATGGTGGGGTGGGGGTCCGATATGGAGATTAAAGAGGGTGCATAGATCTATGGTTGATTTAGTGGCTCTTAGATCTATGACTCACGATAAATTTTGGTCCCACCTGACCATTCTATATTTAATGGTGGGGGGGGGGGGTCCGATATGGTGGTATTTCCAGGTAGGCCCCATCCTAATATGGTTCAAATCCATGATGTCATACCCCCCTTGCTCTAAATCAGTTATTGCCTAACCCCCCTCTGATATATCGCCATACCAAATTTGTTATACCACTGCTGCCTCATGACATCACACCACTTCCTCGTTGTCTCGTGATGTCACATTCCACTACCACTTATCACTGGTCATATCCCATTACTCTATCAATGTACCTCGTTAGCCATTCACCTACCACATGTCATTTTCCCCCACTCATTTCCCTCCATGTCACTCTCACACACCCTTAACCCATCACTGACTTGTTGCCTCATTCCCACATATCTGTTGGTAAATTAACATAGGATAACATATTTGTTAGTTTTCTGACCTGTCCCACGTGACCAATGGATACCCGTTCGTCCAAATCTACTCTCGTTCCTCTGCCATATTCACACTGCTCACACTCTCTGTACACCAGAAGCTCATTTTCCTCACCATTTTAGTCAGTGACCCAAACATAGCCATTACCAGCTAAAGTTTTTGTTTCAAATTGCAGGTACCTGCTGAAGTGATGGCACCAAAGTCCAAACAATCATAAATCGAGGAAAATCCTTTCCTACCGCCTCCCATCGATCTCGACCGGATCCCTCTGGTCAACAAAGACTAACTCATCTCCGAGACTAGATGTGATTTCGATTTCGCTGAGCTATATTCATGGCTCATAGACATTTTCCTAGACCAGAGTGATGAGATTGGACTCTGGGAGTCAAATATTCCAATGTACATGTTTCCCCAGATTCACCATTTCCCTTAATTTGCTCTCAGGTTCCAAGCACATTACCTTCCCAACCAGAGAACTATTGTGACCTCCGGAGAGATCCTGTTCGCTATCACATCTGAAGCCATTGACCAGATGTTGAAAATAACCAAATCTGAAGCCTTCTCTCCTTTAACTCTTGAGGTCCTAACTGACATGTATCAGAAGTTGTATTTTCCACAGAGAGCACAGATCTTCAAACTATTCCTCCCTAAGAATGCCCCAATACCCAAAACCAATGAATGGGTAGATGAGCCAATCTTGGGTTACCTTTCTATCTTTTCCCAAGGGAATCCCCACAGTGCAGTTGAACTACAATTTTTTCCTGGCCGACAATATTCACAATCAGTTGTTCAAGTTTCCCACAGAAGGCATGTTCTAGTACTCCTCATTACTGGCATACATGTTCTTGTTTTATCAAGAAGATAAGTTCCTTTTCCCCATGCAGAAGCTAGACCAGGATGGCAAGCCACAACCTGTCACCTCCTGAACTTAATCCACAACTAGAGCAGAGGATAAATGAAGAGATCCAAAGAATTATACACCTCTCGGACCTCGCCAAGATGGGAGATTGGTATCTATATCAAAATCACATGGAGATTAGAATATATGAATGTGAGTTAGCTCCCTATAAGCTGCCCAAATACATGCATTTTAGAGTATTCATCTTGGAGTACATTAGCAAATGATCAATTCAGATGATATACATTTTGTATCCTTGAAGAAGAAACAACAACTGAGAATTAAAGGGCAGATAGGATCCTTTATTTGTAATAGTCAAGCTACCGGGGAATAGGCAAGCAAACTACTCAAGAAAATGAAATTTGACATTTGCTTCACTTGGCACTATGATCCGTGTGGGGTTATTGTAGAAATGAGATTCAGGAATAAAAGTTCCCCATACACTCATGTGCCCAAACCAAATATAGAGAAGTTTCTAAACCAATCAGAATCGGAGGTGAACACTCTCAAAGAAGAAGAAAAATAATCTCCTCCAACAATTTTTTCATAAACCACTACTCCACAGGTAGCAAAGGAGAAAATACCTAAAAAGGATATCTCCCTTTCAATCACGGAAGTCTCAACTGAGGATTTCCAGGTATACAAGAAAAGGCAAAAAACCAATCATAGAACTGACAGGTCTGGAAAAGAAGAGACCCAACCCACTACAATTATGCAAGGATATCATTCGCCTCATGTCTCAAGAAGCCAACAGATCATGTCTACTTCTTCATCCAAGAAGTAGAATGACACCTCACTGATCAACCAACCAACTCATGGGGCTACAAAGTTGAGTATTTATGAGAAATACGATATGATTAAGAAGAAAAATGAGAGGTTGGCCAGCAACACTTATTCTCAATTCTGGAAACAAACATCAACAACACCACATAGGTTTCTCTCTTCTTTCGACACAAAGAAGGGGAGAATGTACATGGCATTTCTGTAGGCACAAGTACCTTATCCAAAGGAAATCACTGAGTACAAAAGATCAACACTTGAATTTGATGCTAAGGTTGTACATCTAGCTGATCAGATGGATCTGCACAAGCAGACTGGAGAAATGGTTTTCTCAACATTGGCCAATGCTTCTACTACTGTTGCAAAATTATAGGTTTCTTTGAACAATGTTCAGACTCAATTAAAACTAGAGAAGGTGTCATCTTTTTCAAAAGATAACAACATTAAATCTTTAGAATAATTGGTGCTCAAAATTTGGTATGACCCCTCAAATGTGAAAGCCTCTGAGGAGATGCTCAAGAAAAAGAATGCTGACATAGCATCTCTTAGAAATAAACTAAAAATACCAGCTATAGAAGACTCACAGGACAAAGAGATGGCCGATATAGAAGGTGAGAAGGAGGAGATGCTAAAGTTGATCATGGAACAGAATGCACAAATAAAAGAGATGGAAGCAGAGCTGGAAAGGTTAGTAAATTAGAAGGAGCAGGAAACACCTATGGAAGTCATCCCACTGAGTGCAGTTCCCCTCATAGAAGTTAGCACAACAACAACATCAACAAGCACCACTGTAGAACTTTCATCAGTTGCCCCAGTGACAGTTCCAGGGGAATTTGAAGATTTTGAAACATCGATGGAGAAGATGACTTTACAAGGAATGGAAATCAAAATATTGGAACAGGAGATAGATATTCTCTAGAAGCTAAAATATTCTTTCCAATCCAGTTACAATACAGAGAGACACACATCAAAAAAACTGAAGGAGGAGATTCAACAACTGTAGAAGTAGACAGATGTGGGAAAAACACTGGCAGAAGCCAAAGATAACATTTGGATGGATATCTCAAAATCCATAGATGAACTCTCACCCATGGTGAAAATCATGTTCGAGCAACACGAATTGGTGTTAAGGAGCAAGCAGACCATCGAAAGGATCAAGGAAGATTTGGGAGAAATGATCATAGAAGAAAATGAAATCATCAGGTTTCTTAATTCAAAAACTAAAGAAGAGCTGGAAAACCTGAATATTGGGGATACGACAGAGACTATCCTCAATTTCAAGAGAGCTCTGACCAAAAGAGGAATGATGTTGCAACTGGAGGAGAAATCCCAAATCATGGATATCGAAGTTCAGAGATTCTTCAACAAGATCGATGCCTTATAGAAGAAAGGTCTTCCTGGTTTACTGGTTCTAAATGACAAGTTGATGACACTTTCTGACTATAAGAAAAATATTTCCATGGTGGAAAAGGACAACTCCAAATTCTTAGGGATAAAGGGAAGCATAACAGGAAAGTCATTCCTAGAAACTCTATAGTTGGATCTCAATATCCAAAATGAAATCAAGTACATTTTTATTACCAAGCCAACTTTTTCCAAATATACTGAGATGGATGAAATCTACTACAGGCTACTAAAAGTCACCATCCCCAATCAAAAAAGATGGGAAGAGTTGTGAGAATTGATTGAGTAAACAATGAGGTGGACGTACAAGTCAACATGCAGGATAGTCAAAGTCAAGTTGATGACTTGCCAACAACTTTCCCCAAAATTAACATGGAGAATTCGACAAATCATAAGCAATTCCTATAATTTTGTATTATGTTATCTAGTTAGTTAGCATGAGATTTTTCCACATCCTAATGATTAATGACATGATCAATTGTAATCTTTTCTATATATAATTCAAATTTTGAAGTACTGAGGGATGATCTTTACGCCCAAGCAAGCTGTGAGCACTGTAATCTTTCTCAAGAAATTTTACTAATAATAAAAGGGCATTTCACAGGATTCCTGTGTGTTAATTTTTGGTGATGTTTTCTCCTCTTCATTGGATGGTTTTTCTATCTTCGTAATCATTTATGTTTTCTATATCAGATCATTTAAAAGAATTTGAAGTTGCAGAATTTATCTTTGTATACTTTGTTTCTAGATTTTCAAGATCTAAATGTTTATCTTCTGACGTTATGATAAAGAAATTCTTAAATGTTTCTTTGTTATAATTAATTTTCTCATATTTTCTGCTGCCTATCATTTTATTCTAAATGATCAAATAGTTGCATTATCCTGCCCTGCGAAAACGCTTTTTAAAATCTGGTTGGTCATCTCTAAATTTATAAAATAGACCCCATATCCCAATGAATGCATATGTAATATTTCAACCATTTATATAAAACAAACAACACAGTCTATTTATTTAACTAGCCTAAGATCTAAAACCTGAAACAAAGTTAAATCTTACAGAGAGATCCCTCTCTGAAACTGGAAGGGATAGATCCCAGTTTCTAAGTGGTTGGATAAAGTTACCTTTGGTAAATTTCTTCTTCATCATGAAAACCTCTGGGAATTTATAGAGCGATAACATAGTGGCGACCATACAGGGGAACTAAACAAATTTTCCATCCCATGATTTTATTTCCCTATATAAAGAAAAATTTATTTCTTAACTAATCACAAAATCTAAACTCTTAAAGAGATAATGTTTAGAGGTTGTTAAAGTTTGTGTATAAGTTAGTATAAAAAATTCTAAAAATAAAATAAAAAACAAAAATTCTGGCTCCTAAAAGAGTTTTCACTAGATCTCATCCAGATCCAGAACCTGCGATAGAAATAGACAATCCCAAAAAATTATTCAGAAAGAAAAGAGTTGTAGAGGGTTTTGGGAGTCACAGTCCTCTCCATAGGTCCCCTTCTCTCCCAGAGAAGCTTGTTTCCCTTCAAGATCTTGAGTTTTACATTTCTTTCGAACAAAGCCTTTTTAGAAAAAAATCCGACATCTTTGTAAGTGAAACAATCTTAGATCAAACCATCCCACAACCTAGGATCCATGAAATACTATCTCCCAGGGCAGACGTTGATCAAATATTTCTTCATAAATTTGACAAGTTAGAAGATCTAGTAGAAAATCTTGATCAATCCTTAGAGAAATCCCACTTCCAACAGTCAGTCGAACTTTCTGCCTTGACTATTTTTGCATCTTCTGTTAAACCAAAACCAAGTCACTTCGTTCCTCCCAACCCTTCATCTTCCACAACTTTTGTCACCTCACCTCCAATCACATAGGTTGTCATCCAACCTCCTCCACTAGTCATGGAAGCAAGATATGCTCCATTGGTGTTGGTCACTCCTTTACATGCCATGCCTCAAGACTATCAAAACATACTTCCTCAGCTTGATGGTGCCGGTCCTCTAAATGCACAACAACATGTTGACAAAATGAATGATTATTTTGATTTGTAAGAAGTTGATGAGGATGATGTGAAGATGGGACTATTTGCACAGAGTTTGACTGGAGAAGTCGAAAAGTGGTTTAAAACCTTACACGTTGCTTCCATAATTGACATTTCTACTTTTCGTCGAAGTTTTCTTGACAAATGGGAGGTAAAGAAAAATCCTCTCCAGATCTTGTCAGAATATGAGAATATTAGAAGGAACTAAGGAGAGACAGTGCAGGATTACTACACTGATTTCAAGAATCTATACAATGCAATTCCAGTTCATATCAAACCACCACGACATTTGGCATTAATAAAATTCCCCGATAGATTTGACGCTAACATGTCATATCAGCTAGGGGAAAGAAATTATGCTACTCTGGAAGGCATGCATAAAAGTGTCGTAAATGTAGAAGCAACTCTTTTGGCCAGAAGAGCCAGGCAACGAACAGAAAGAAGGGTCATGATCAAGGAAGAACTTTCCACTTCCTTGTCATATGCAAAATTAGATTCCATAGCCAGAGCTATGGAAAGGATGATGGAAAGGCTTACTAAAGCTGACAGAAATCCACCTAGGGAAAACCAAGTTGCTCTTCATATTTGAAACCCAAACTTCAAAAGAAATCCTCCCTAGATCTGACAGAGAGATCCTAGGGATCAAAGAGAATAGAGGGGTCCTGATCAGCATACCAGGCGACCTCTCCAAGAAAATTACATTGATGAAGGTGAGGAGTTAATCAAAGAATTTGACAACACTTATATAAACCTCATGGGTGTACATGATGAAATCCATTTTTATTACTCAAGAAGAGCATGAGCTTTTTCTCCTTTCACAAATAGAGCTAAATGAGGAAGCAAAGGAAACATAACAACAGGCCTTTGAAAATGCTATAATGGAGGTCCACAGGTAGTATAGCCTAAGGACAAAGAAGACAAATGATAACCCTCCAAAGAAGGTCGTTGAAACAAAGAAGGCTACCGAAACAAAGAGAATAGTCGAAATCAAGAAAACCTCAAAAACTTTTCCCAAGCAAGTCCCTGAGAGGAATAATGTTGAACCTCCTGCAAAAAGAAGCCCCAAAATTTTACAAAGATCAAATCAGACTAAATTTTCATCAACCAGTCAACCAAGTGCATCTTCCTATAGGATTCTGATGGATAAACTAGAAGTGCAGAGCTCAAGAAAATATTACACTCTTTTTAGCCTTGAGGGGTAATTAGCTAAATTGAAGATTCCCATTCCCCTGTCCGAGCTGATGAGAAAGAACGCTTACAGGTCAGAGGTAATTAAAGATTTAAGCATCAAACTAGAGACAGATATGAACGCCTTGAATGTTGGGTCAGCAAATTACTCGGACAGGGTAAATATTGTTGACGATCAACCTGAGCTCCTTTTTGGCCCTGAAGTGGATGTGGAAGTGGATGGTCAAATTGATAACAATTATGTTTCTCCTTTTACATCAGCTTGATTATCCATGACTTGATCTTACACAATGTTATCCTGGACTTAGGCACCTCTCACAACTTGATGCCCAAAGCTGTGATGGAAAAGTTAGGACTTAAGGTCACCAGACCATACAAGGATTTACACTCTTTTGACTCTAGCAAGGTCAAATGTATAGGGCTGATTAAAGACTTATGCATAACCTTGGCTCAAATCCCTGCGAAAAGTATGGTGATGGATATTGTAGTTGCAGATATTCCCTCGAAGTATGGTATGTTTCTATCAATATCTTGGGGAGCTAAGATGAAAGGAACCCTGCAGCTAGATATGTCCTATGCCACCATCCTAGTTTTCGGACAACAGAGAAGACTGCATAGAGAAACCCTGATGAAGTATATGGTCAACAGTTAGGAAAAGCCACACAACTACCCACTGTACTCTCCCCACTCTAATCTGGATTCTTTCATTATTTACAATGATGGTGACTTGGAGGAATAAATCACTTAGTTGGAAGATGATACACCCGACTCGAAAGAAGATAAAGCAGTCCATGAGGTACGAAATACTGAAACTGTGGAAAATGAGGAACTTCCAGCAGAATTTTGGAGCATGGATTTTGATGGAGCTATGAGAAAGGAAGGAGATGGAGCTGGAGTTTGGTTGTATAATCACAAAACAAGATATTCATAGAATCATTCTTACAAACTAAATTTCCAATGCACTAACAACATAGATGAGTACGAAGCTTTGATGCTCGGCCTGAAACTAATGAAGAAGGTTGGTTCCAAATAGATTATGGTAAGGGGTGATTCTTAATTGATTATTAAGAAAATTAAAGGTGAGTATGAAGCTAAACATCCAAGACTTAGAGCTTACAAGAATGTTTTTTTGGATGCCTTTCAATGCTTTACTAAAATCGACTTGCAGGTAATGCCCAGGGGAGAAAACATACATGCAAACAGGCCGGCTACATCAGCATCTACATGTAAAATTCCTTTCCGTCCCACTCATAAGTACACAATGTAGGTGAAGTGCCAACCAACCATTCCAGAAAACATCATATATTGGCAGGTATTTGGGAATGATGATCAAATTGAATACTTCCTACAATGTAAAAATGATTTCGAATGTAGAAATATAGATTTAGAGAATGATGATGTTGATGTAAATAAATCTGTTTTTGAAATTGGTAGTGTAAATATAGTAGATGTAGAGGAATTGAATGAAAATGAAGCTAATTCTGGTATTTTATAGTTGAAAAATAATGTGTTGCCTAGAGGTCTGGTTCCACTAGAAGACTTGTTTGATTTTAATGATGTAGTGAAAAAAACAAAAATTGAAGCCAGTGGTAAAGAGGTCGAAGAATGTAACATAGGAACACAAGAAAAACCCAAGATGATAATACTTTCCAAGTCTCTAGCCCCTGAGAAAAAACGCAAATACATTGAACTATTTAAGGAATATGTAGATGTGTTTGCTTGGGGTTATGAGGAATTAAAATATTTAGACACAAGTATCATACAACATCAGATTCCAATAAAAGAAGAACACAAACCTTTCAAGAAGAAACTTAGGAGAATCAATCCCAAGTTTCTTCCCTTGATAGAGAAAGAAATCAAAAAAATGTATGATGCAAAAATTATAGTTCCCTTGAGATTTTCCAAATGGGTTTCCAAGGTGGTTCCTACAAGGAAGAAAACTGGCAAAATCAGACTTTGCATAGATTTCAGAAATCTGAACAAGTTTTCCCTTAAAGACAATTACCCTTTGCCTAAGATGGACCACATCTTACATAAGGTAGTTGGGGCCAGTAGAATCTCCTTACTAGATGTTTTCTCGGATTACAACCAAGTCCTTGTCCACCCAGATGACTAGGAGAAAACAACGTTCACCATGCCTTGGGGAACTTTCATTTATGTGAAAATGCCCTTTGTTCTGATGAATGCTAGTGCCACCTTCCAAAGAGCAATGCATATTTCTTTTCTGGATGAACTTGGAATATTTATAGTCATATATTTGGATGCTATGACTGTCTACTCCCAATCTGATGAAGAACACTTGCAGCATCTTAGATGCATGTTTGAGAAGTGAAGAAAGTTTGGGATTTCATTAAAACCCAAGAAGTCTATTTTCGGTTTAGAGGAAGGAAATTTGTTGGGACACATAATCTCTAAAGATGGAATTAAAATAGATCTCAGCAAAATAAAATCCATCCAGAAAGTGGAACACCCTAGGAACATCAAAGAACTACAATCATTCATTGGCAAAATATATTTCCTCAGAAGATTCATTACCAACTTGGCTGAACTTCTTAGGAACATCACAAATATGTTGAAAAAAGACACAAAAATCAGATGGAACACTGAATCCAAACAGTCATTTGAGCATGTGAAACATGCACTCAGCGAAGCCCTAGTTTTGATCAGTCTAGACTACACAAAAGACTTTTACCTTTTCTCCTTCTCTTATGAACACACCATCACAACAGTACTATTGCAGAAAAACAATAAAGGGTATGAACAACCCATAACATTTTTCAACAAATCTTTGAGAGATGTTGCTTTGAACTACAACATAATGGAGAAACAAGATTTTTCCCTGGTAAAGTCCATAAAATATTTCAGAGTCTATAGTATTCATTCTCACACAATTGCATATGTTCTAAACAAAGTGGTAAAGGATATCTCAACTCAGGATAATCCAGATGGTAGGAGAGGAAAATGGATTGTGGTTACTCTGGAATATGACATCAAAATAAGACCCACTAAAATGATCAAAGGTCAAGGTTTGGCCAAACTAATGGATGAATCTAATTTTCATGCTCTAGACATTAATTTTTTGGCTACAGTCGATGAGCAGGAAGATCAAGAAACTCCAAATGTAAAATAGGTATTCTTAAACTCTCCTTGGTACGCAGACCTCATTTTTGTACTTCATAACTTACAAGGTCCTCCTGGTTTGACTAATACCAAAGCTAGATTTATCAAACTGAAAGCATTGAAATTTTGTATTCTAGAAGGTAATATTTATTGGAAAGATCCTAATGGTATCTTGCTTAATTTCTTGTTAAAAGATAAAGATGACAAATTTATACAGGATTTCCATGCAGGAGACTGTGGTGGGAATCTGATCTAGAAGACAACAACTAACAATATTCTGAGAGTTGGTTTCTACTGGCCTACATTGTTTGTTGATGTTCATTAGAAAGTTACTTCTTTTCATAAATGCCAGGTTTTCGAAGGTAAAAGGATGTTGTTTCCTCTCCCCATGAAATCCATCTCAGTTGAAGCCCCTTTCCAACAATGGGGTTTAGACTTTATTGGAGAAATACATCTGTCCTCCTCGGGCCAACACAGGTGGATCCTCACATCCACTGACTATTTCACGAAGTGGATCGAGGTTGTGCCATGTAGGCAAGATACTGACTCTATTATCATTAAATTTTTAGAAACCAATATCTTGTCTCATTTTAGATGCCATGGAAAAATTATAGCTGACAATACAATGACTTTTAGATCCAAAAGACTCATAGAAGTTTGCAGCCAATACCACATTACTTTGGGATACTCAACAACTTATTATCCTCAAGGAAATGGGTTGGTTGAGTCCTCAAATAAGAGTCTGGTGAACATCCTTGGGAAAACACTGCAAGAAAATAGGAAATCATGGCATAATAAGTTGGTTTTCGTGCTCTAGACTGAGAAAATAAGTACCAAAAGATCAATTGGCATGTCTCCA
This sequence comes from Picea mariana, assembly GCA_032191745.1. NCBI lineage: Eukaryota > Viridiplantae > Streptophyta > Pinopsida > Pinales > Pinaceae > Picea > Picea mariana. The sequence continues at coordinate 33,514 of JASDQU010309927.1, read as the reverse complement.
TACCAATTGGTGTACGGTACTGAAGCAGTTTTTCCCCTTTCCTTAGGAGTCCCTGTCATGAAACTATTGCAGGAAGCACAAGTAGAGCCAAATGATGTCCAAAGGAGAATAAATCAAATGATTCATTTAATGCAGTCCAGGGAAGAGGTATACAAAAAGACCGAGGACATCCAGCAGAACATCAAAAAGATTTTTGACATAAGGACTAACGAAGATGATTTTGAGTTAGGTGACTTGGTTCTGAAATGGGAATCCAGTAATCAGGATAAGGGTAAACATGGAAAATTTCATAGCTTCTAGAAAGGCCCTTACATCATTCAATAATTCAGAGGAAATAACACATTTTTTCTCAAAAACAACGATGGAACAGACCTGACAGGTGGACCTATGAATGGTCGGATGCTGAAGCATCATTTTCCACCCCAATAGAAATATCACCAATCCATTTCCATTGTACATGCCATTTATTTACATTTAGTTTGTGTGTAGGTGTTGTTGATAAGATGGTTGAAGCCCGCATAGACAACACTAAGCCCCTGACTAGTGCCACCAAGTTCTTAAATAAAAACAAATTAGATAGTAAAAATAAGCAATGGTGAAAACCCTTTACAGAAATTAGGAAGCAGGTTCTTGGCACCTTTCAAGGAGAGCACCATACCCAAGTGGATCCATTGTTATAACCCTATAATTCATAGGATCAACTGGTGAATGGAAATTTTTACTCTTGATGTAGTTTGGTCGTAAATAATAATTCATTTTTTGCAAACTATTTTCAAAAAGAAAGAAAAAGGAAAGAAAAGAAAAAGAAAGAAAAATAAAGAAAAAAGAATAAAAGAAAATAAAAGAAAAGAATAAAAGAGGGCATAAAATAAATGATATGGCCCCATGAAATAATGATGACTTGATCCATACAGTTCAATCATGGTTAAGTCTTTTTGAATTTATGTTGATAGGCTTAGTGAATAAGACTTGGTTAAATTGTTTAATCTTAGCCAAGTAGATAGGTTAGTTAGCGAATAAATTTGATCAAACTATTTAAACTTGGTCAAATAGCCCCAAGGTAGAGGAATTTCTTGGCCCAACAGTCTAATCTAGGATAAATGTGTAGGTAGGTAGGATAGGGCATAGACTAGCTAGTTTTTCCTTCAATAAAACATGCATAATGTTCGATGCAAATTCATGATTTTGATGTTTGAAGTGTGTTTCCTAACCCCATGGTGACAAAATGTAAGGGAATCCATGCAAAAAACCCACAAAAGAGAAATATCCTAAGTTTTATCTAAGCATTTTGATTCGCACCTGGAAATTAAAGAGTGCACATAGATCTACGGTTGATCTAATGGCGCTTAGATCTATGGCTGAAAAGAAACTATGTACCCCCCCGACCATTCTATATTTAATGGTGGGGGGGGGAGTCCGATATGGAGATTAAAGAGGGCTCATAGATCTACAGATGATCTAGTGGTGCTTAGATCCACGACTGACAAGAAATTCCAGACCCCCCCGACCATTCTATCTTTAATGGTGGGGGGGGGAATCTGATATGGTGGTATTTCCAGGTGGGCTCCATCCTAACGTGGCCCAAATCCGTGATGTCGGACCCCCCTCTCTCTAAATCGGTTACTTCCTACCTCCCCCTCTGATATACCACCATACCATATTTTCTATACCACCACTGCCTCATGAAATCACACTCCACTTCCTCGTTGTCTCGTGATGTCACATTCCACTACAACTTATCACTGGTCATATCCCATTACACTGTCAATGTACCACATTTTCCATTCACTTGCCACATGTAATTTCCCCCAACTCATTAACCTCCACGTCACCCTCACACACCCTTAACCCGTCACTGACCCATCGCCTCATTCCTAGATATATGTTGGCAAATTAATAAAGGATAACATATCTATTAGCTTCTTGACCTATCCCTTGCACCCAACAGATACCCGTTTGGCCAAATCTAATCTCGTTCCTCCACCATTTTCGCACTGCTCACACTCTCTACACACCAGAAGCTCATTTTCCTCATTATTTCAGTTAGTGACCTAGCCATAGCCATTACTCACTAATGTTTTTGTTTAAAATTGCAAGTCCCTATTGAAGTGATGGTGCCAAAGTCCAAACAGTTAGAAATTGAGGAAAATCCTTTCCTACCGCCTCACGTCGATCTCGACCGGATCCCTCTAGCTGAAAAAGACTACCTCATCTCCGAGCCAAGATGTGATTTCAAATTTGTTGAGCTATATTCATGCGTCAGAAACATTTTCCTAGACCAGAATGATGAGATTGGACTCTGGGAGTCCAATATTCCACTATACATGTTTCCCTACATTCACCATTTCCCTGAATTCACCCTCAAGTGCCAAGCACATTACCTTCCCGAGCATAGAACTATTGTGTCATCCTCCGAAGTGACCCTGTTTGCTATCACATCCAAATCCATTGACCAGATGCTGCAAATAACCAGAGCCAAAGCCTTCTCTCCTTTAACTCTTTAGGTCCTAACCGACATATATCAGAAGTTGTCTTTTCCGCAAAGAGCACAGATTTTCAAACTATTCCTCCCTAAGAACGCTCCAATACCGAAAACCAATCCCCCCTATCGATCATCGATTTTCTCGGTAAAAGGAAATCAAATCATTTCTTCCCTCTGTAGGCTACTTGGATACTACTCAAATGAATGGGTAGATGAGCCAATATTGGGTTACCTATCTATATTTTCCACCGAGGGAAGACCCACAGTGCAGTTCGACTACAGTGTTTTCCTAGCTGACAATATTCACAATCAGTTGTTCAAGTTTCCCACAGAAGGCATGTTCTGGTACTCCTCAATACTGGCATACATGTTCATGTTCTATCAAGAAGATAAGTTCCTTTTCCCCATGCAGAAGCTGGACTAAGATGGAAAACCACAACCTGTCACCTCCTGGACTTCATTACTAAGAAGGAACTCAACAGAGTTCAATTTCAAGCAATTCATAGATCCGTTTTACCACCCAGTGGTAATTATGCTCAGTGGTAGGAAAGAGCAGAGGATAAATGAAGATATCCAAAGAATTCTACACCTCTTGGACCTCGCCAAGACGAGAGACTTGTATCTATATCAGAATCACACTAAGATCAGAGTATATGGATGTGAGTTAGCTCCCTATAAGCTGCCCAAATATTTGCATGTTAGAATATTCTCCTTGGAGTACATTAGGCAAATGATCAATTCAGATGATATACATTTTGTATCCTTGAAGAAGAAACAACAGCTGAGAATTAAAGTGCAGATAAGATCCTTTATTTGTAACAGTCAAGCTGTCGGGGAAGCGATAAAAAAACTACTCAAGGAAATGAAATTTGACATCCGTTTCCCTTGGCACTATGATATGTGTGGGATTATTGCAGGAATGAGATTCAGGAATAAAAGTTCCCCATATGCTCATGTGCCAAAACCAGAGATCGAGAAGTTTATGAACCAATTAGAGTGGGAGGTGAACACTATGAAAGAAGCAGAACAACAATGTTCTCCAGCTATTATTTCACAAACCACTACTCTATAGGTACCAAAGGAGAAAATACCCATAAAGGATATTTCCCTTTCAATCATTGAAGTCTCAGCTGAGGATTTCTGGGTATACAAGAAAAGGCCAAAAACCAATCATACTACTAATAGGTCTAGCAAAGAAGAGACACAGTCCACTACAGTTATGCAAGGATATCATTTGCCTCCTGTCTCAAGAAGCTAGCAGATCGTTTCTACTTCTTCATCCAAGAAGCAGACTGACAACTCACTGATCAACCAACCAACTCAAGGTGCTGCAAAGTTGAGTATTTTTGAGAAATACGATATGATTAAGAAGAAAAATGAGAGTTTGTCCAGCAACACTTATGCTCAATTCTGGAAACAAAAATAAAAAACACAACATAGGCTTCTCTCTTCTTTCGACACAGAGAAGGGGAGAATGTACATGGTATTTCTACATGCACAAGTACCTCATCCAAAGGAAATCACTCAGTACAAAATATCAACACCTGAATTTGACGCTAAGGGTGTACATCCATCTAATCAGATGGATATGCAGAGGCAGACTAGAGAAATGGTTTACTCAACATTGGCCAATGCTTCCACTATTGCTGCAAAATTACAGGTTTCTCTGAACAATGTTCAGAATCAATTAAAACTGGAGAAGGTGTCATCTTTTTCAAAGGATAACAAGATTAAGTCTTTAGAAGAATTGGTGCTCAAAATTTGGTATGACCCCTCAAATGTGAAAGCAACTAAGGAGATGCTCAAGAAAAAGAATGCTGACATAGCATCTTTGAGAAATCATCTAAAACTACCAGCTACAGAAGACTCACAGGCCAAAGATGTGGTTGAGACAGAAGGTGAGAAGGAAGAGATGCTAAAGTTGATCATGGAACAAAATGCACAAATAAAAGAGATGGAAGAAGAACTAGAAAGGTTAGTAAAGGAGAAGGAACAAGCAACACCTATGGAGGTCATCCCACTACTACAGTTCCCCTCACAAGAGTTAGCACACCAACATCATCAGCAACCACCACTGCATAACTTTAATCAGTTGCCCCAGTGACAGTTTCAGGGACATCTGAAGCTTTAGCAACATCAATGCATAATATGACTTTACAAGGAACGAAAATCAAAAGATTGGAACAAGAGATAGAGAATCTCCATAAGCTAAAATCTTCTTTACAATACAGTTACAATACAGAGAGACACACATCAGAAAAACTAAAGCAGGAGATTCAACAGCTGTAGAAGCAGACAGTTGTGGGAAAAACACTGGTAAAATTTAAAGAGAACATTTGGATGGATATCTCAAAATCCATAAATGAAATATGTCCCATGGTGCAAATCATGTTCGAGCAACACGAATTGGTGTTAAGGAGAAAGAAAGCCATCGATGGGATCAAGGGAGAGTTGGGAGAAATGCCCACAGAAGAAAATGAAATCATCAGGTTTCTCAATTCAAAAACTAAATAAGAGATGGAAAACCCGAAGATTGAGGATAGGATGGAGACTATCCTTGAGGTCAAGAGAGATGTGAACAAAAGAGGACTGATGTTGCAACTGGAGGAGAAATCCCAAATCATGGATATCAGAGTTCATGGATTCTTAAGCAAGATCGATGCTTTACAGAAGAAAGGTCTTCCTAGTTTACTACTTCTAAATGACAACTTGATGACACTTTTTGACTACAAGAAAAATATTCCCATGGTGGAAAAGGAAAGCTCCAAATTATCAGGGATACAGGGAAGCATAATAGGAAAGACATTCCTACAAAATCTACAGTTGGATCTCAATATCCAACATGAAATCAAGTACATTTTTATCACCAAGCCGACTTTTGCCAAATATACCGAGATGGATGAAATCTACCCCAGGCTACTAAAAGTCACCATCCCCAATCAACAAATACGGGAAGAGTTGTGTGAATTGATCAACTAAAGATGAGGTGGACGTACAAGTCAACATGCAGGACAGTCAAGGCCAAGTTGATGACTCGCCAACAACTTTCCCCAAAATCAACATGGAGAATTCAACAGATCATAAGCAGTTCCTATAATTTTGTATTTTGTTATCTAGTTAGTTAGCATGAGATTTTGCCACATCTTGATCATTAATGACAGGATCGATTGCAATATTTTCTATATATACTTCAAATTTTGAAGTAATGAGGGTTGATCTTTACCCCCAAGCAAGCTATGAGCACTATAATCTTTCTCAAGAGATTTTAACAGTAATAAAAGGACATTTCACAGGATTCCTGCATGTTAACTGTTGGTGATGCTTTCTCCTCTTCGTTGGATGGTTTTTCTATCTTTGTAATCATTTCTGTTTTCTATATCTGATCATTTAAAATAAGTTTAAGTTGCATAATTTATCTTTGTATACTCTATTTCTGGCTTTTAAAGATCTAAATGTTTATCTTCTGACATTACGATAAAGAAATTCTTAAATGCTTCTTTGTTATAATTGATTTTCTCATATTTTCTGCTACCCATCATTTTATTCTAAAAGATATAACAGTTTCATTATCCTGCCTTGTTAAAACACCTTGTAAAATATGGTTGGTAATCTCTAACTTTTTAAAACAGACCCCATAGCCCAATGAATGCGTAAGTAATATTTCAACCATTTTTATAAAATAAACAACACAATCTATTTATTTAACTACCCTAATATCTAAGACCTGAAACAAAGTTAAATCTTATAGAGAGATCCCTCTCTAAAACTGGAAGGGCTAGATCCCATTTTCGAAGTGGTTGGATAAAGTTACCTCTGGTAAATTTCTTCTTCATCATGACAACCTCTAGGAATTTACAAAGCGATAACAGAGCTGATATGTGGAAAACATCAAGTGTGTTCACGTCACCCTACGTAACATCAACATGCCATGTCACTCCAACACTCTGTGACTTTGGAACTTCGGGATTCAAAGAATCTTAAATCACAACACTTCAATTCATCTGAACTCAAAACTAGAAAACCCTCAAAGGTTTCAAGAATGAATGGTCCATGCTCCTGGATAAGATCAATGATTGATAGGATCTCCAGGACTCCAGGATTCAGAGGATTTCTCAACACAACACAACATTTCCCCTGAATTTCAAATCTTTGAACTTCTGGATTCTTATCAACAAGCACGCACCAGAGGGGTGCTACGTGTAAAAAATAGAGAGATGAGACATGGTCCAATCTATGGGAGACATGTTACAAGTTCTAATTATCTCAAAAGGTGTGGGAAAATCCTGAAACAAGATGACACATGGCATGCTTAGAGTGGTTCCATGTAACACTAGGTGATTTCATCATTCCACATCACCTGACGCTCTAGAACTTTAGGACTTCAGGGTTTGTCTCGCCTGAACACTTCAAAACTCTTGTAGGTCGAACTTCTGGATAGGTCTTCCCTGGAGCTTCAAGACTCTGAAACTCCAAGAGTTTGGAACTTTGGGCTTCAGAGGATTTTGTTGTTGAACACCACCCCACCTCAAATTGTTGAACGTTGAAATTTTGAAGGCTTGCTAATCTTTGGACACATGTCCCCGAACATGAACGATCCATATTATTTCAGGACTTCGAGACTTTGGGGAGAACTCCACTCCATGCAACCACAACCATATTTTCTTGAACGCTAAACTGCCAAACCACTTTGGGGAATCAATGGTCTGCCTTCTCCCAAATGATCTATGGTGTAGATTCGCTACGGGACTTTGGGGCTTCGAGGATTTTTCCTCCTTTTGTAAAAACCTTAAATATTGCTGAGGCAATGAAGTCCAAAGGACTTGAAGGGTTAATCCTCGCTCTCCTTTTCCCATATCTGACAACTGTTAAAGATTCAGACATTTCCCGAATAGATCCTTTGGCCATTGCAGTTTCCTAATGATCCAAAAAGGATCCAGGAAGGCCTAAAAATCAAATTTCTTAGAATCAGACGAAACTAGCACTATTGCATCGAGCTCGTCTCATCGATTTTGAACATATAATTTTTTCTAAAAATGGACTCTACATGGGGAAGTTATCACAATTTGAAGTTCAGGTCAAACTGGAAAAAATTCAAAATCAAAGTCAATAGTTTATACTGCTGACATCAGTAGTATGTGAACAGGACAGGTGGAAGATGATGTGAGCATGAAATCATGATGACATCAGTAGGACATGTGGAAACACCAGGGTGTGCCATGTGGCACTCATTTTTGGCATTTTTAGGGGTTGATTTGGACCAATAAAAAAATTGGCATGTGGAACTGTACGAAAGAGACACGTCGTAGTACGTATGTGACGTGGCATCAGTGCTAGAATGACATGTGGCCAGTACAACATTTCATACATGACATGGCACTAGTGGTAACATGACACATGGCTTGTACGGTAGTGACATGGCAATATCCATTTGAGACACGTTGCAAGTATCGAAATGACATGGCAGGTATGACAGTATTGAATCGACAATTGAATGTTTGGTGATTGGAACGATGCATCAAAAATATGAACCAATCACAAGGTGACACATGGACCAATCACAAGGTGCCATGTGGCACCCTAGATTTGGCCAATGTTGGCTGGGTAAAAAAAATTGTTACACCTCTGGATGATTCAAACCCCCAACCTCTAGGTGAGGCAACAGACTACAACAAGAGCGTTAATGAACCGAGCTATGCATGGTTCATGTTAACCATATGGCACGTATTTCTTTTGTTGTGAAGTCGTGCATGCATTTTTGGATAAGCCCCGATTAGAGGGGGGTAGTGCATGGCCACATGGAGACCCACATGACCAAGAGCCTGGAGAAAGGGGAATAATGCATATTTTTTCACAATGTGGCTTTTCCAACTTATTATTTGGGATTTTAATATTTTACGCTGATTTTCATGGTTTTTTGGCCATATATTGGTGTATATTGGCCCGTATTGAGTGCCATAAGAGGTGGGTTGTTGGGATTTGAGTGCTCTATCTCATGGTTATATAAACCAAGCCATTGTGGAGTTTAAGCAAGCAACAAGTAGGTTGGAGAGAATTGAAGAAGAATTTTTGAAGGCCAAGTTCTAGAGAAAGGTGGACGATCTCAAAGATTATGTGGGGACATCATACATCCTTGAGTCTTGAAACCCTCCCATATTGCCAAGTTGCTGAGTGAAGCTAGAACAATAGTTGATCTTCAGAGGAAATTTTTGAGAGTTATACTCCACCTTTTTTAGTTCCATCTATCGTGTCAGATTCTTGAGACAGAGCAGAGTACAAATGAGTCAGTTAAAGACCTAAATGATGTAATTTTGATGTATATTTTAAGCATTGAATTTTAATAGAGAAGCCTTCCCCACTAAAGAAAAAGGCCTGGATACGTAGGCGAATTTTCCGAACTCTATTATCAACTTCCGATGTTCTATTTTATTGATGGGTTTCTTCTTTGTGTTATCTGTTATTTCTATTAATTATTTAATTTTTTATCGCTTATAAATTCATATACATTTTCAGAAAAGGTCTTGATAAAATTGAATTCAGAGTGTAAATTGCTAAGCAATGATTTTAGATCCAGTGGTATCAGAGCAGGTTGACTATTCCAGGAATTGTGAATAATCATGGGGAAAATCTCGAAGAGAGATAGAATCTAGGAACTCGAGGAGATCAATCAATAGATTCAGCGAGAAATTTTTGAGATGAGAATATTGGTGAAAATACTTGAGAAAGACAGGGAAAGGATGTGAACAATGGTGTTAGCAACAGAAGAAAGGCCATTTGGAAGAATTCCTTCTATTAGAAGCCCAAGTGCTGAAAGGATGATGAAACTCATCTGTTTCGTAGGCAATCAGATGAGGAGGATTTGTATACTCATGCTACTCAAGTTGAGGAGAATTTAGTATAGGAGGCCATCGAAAAATTTTCCTCACCAACGGAAAGTACTCAATATACTCTAGCTTCTCCTGTAGCGAATCAGGAATTGGAGTCAGGCAATCAGGATATTGTCGTGTTTGACAAGCATACCAAAGGAATTGGTATGAATATTTTATCCAAGTTTGGATACATGAAAGGAAAAGGTCTTGGGAAACATGGCCAAGGCAGAGCTAATCCCATTGAGGTGCGAGAATGACCACTCCATGAAGGACCGGGTTACGCAGAAGAGTCTACTCATGATAACAATCCAGTGGTTTTTTGTACACATTGTCGGAAGTTCGGACATGATGCTGACCATTATTGGGAGAGGAATCTAGAAATAAGAACAACATGGATTCAAACTCATAGAGGCAAGAAAGAAGCTCAAGCTAGCAGTGAAACGAACAGTGTGTCGCAAAAGAAAGGTAAAATAGTCAAAAGGTAGAAATCTCCTTCATTTAACTTTAATGATGAACATGCTAGGGTCATGGAACTTATAAGATGAACAATTCCATGCAAATTTTGTAGCAATCATAACCATTGTGTTGCAGTATGCTGGAAGCAAAAGGTATATGGAAAGAAGATCATGGTGACAAGGAGTATGACAAGACAAGATGATGCAACATTGTAGGTAAAAACGAAACTGCCTGCGAATTCAACACAACCAAGACAAGAGTCGCGGAAATCCAATATGGATCCAACTTAGTCAGGGAAAGGCTTCATCAAATTCATTCAAGCAAAAAATTATTGCTCACATTGTAAGGGGAATGTGCATTATGAAGATAGTTGTTGGAAGTTGCATCTAGAGTTGAGATGCTCCAAAAATCCTGAAGGGCCAAAGAAGAAGAAGGATGTTGCAGAAGAGAAGAAGAACGACTGCAAAACTCCATCGATAGCATATACGTCATCTTCTTGGAACTAGGAAGATTTTATGCCCCACATGTAAATATTTCATTGAGCCAATGTCTAGTCTACTTGATGTAATAAAATTGATTTGATTTATGAAATCACTTATTGAGTCTAGTTAATGTTTTGTTGAGTCTAGACTATTTGATGTTAGTTTATTGATGTAATGTTGTATTCAATTGATGTTGTTGGCACAGGGGTAGACCCAGGGTTCAACACTCAAGGGCACACCAACAAATCCCTAACTACCAACCCTTTCGGCAACACTTGTGAAGCAGATGAAGTCTCACCTGAGGTAGAGGCTAGGGTGGTTGCAAGACTCAGGTGTCTGCAACCTTAGCTGGGACACAGATTTGTGATTATCTTTCTTACAATGCACTTAGCATCAGTTATTCCTTAACATACATTCATTAATAAACTTCGCAGAAGGCACAAAGAATCGCAGTGAATAATTATACTAAGAATGATTCAGTAATTATTCATAGAAATATAGGTTAGATTCTACAAATCAAGCACTAAGCATCTCATATATAAGATCTAATGTTCATTCATTCATCAACAACACAGAGTATAACTAAATCTACTTAATCACATCAAGCACTTAGTCAAGAAAGAGATAAACACATAAGAGTGAAGCATAAAGAACTATACACCCAGTTACTATGGTTCATCCCGGCCCTGGGGCTACATCCATAAAGTCTTCTTTATATTATCTTGGTCAAGCAGTTACAACACAGAGCTTCAATGACCCTTACTTTGCACAGGATCGAAGATATGTGCAACTTGCTAGATCCTTCTTCCTTTCTCTTCAACATCAGATTATAACGAATTGCACTTATCTCTCCAATATCATGCACAAAGCACTCTAAGATACATCCAATCACACAGATCTAGTTACTAGCATGAAGCTACTAGCACTAATCTTTCATTCATACATCATATAGATGTACTACATTACTATATTGTCCTATCTTAATATCTACATTTCCTATTTATAGACTACAAAATGGGCCTAAACTTGGGTAAACCCATGGGCTGACATCCCTTTCCCATTACATCAACCCAAAACCCTAAAATGGACCCCGAAATAGGTCTTGCTTCCTTATTTTCTACTTCACATTGCGCTCCTTCCTTGGCAAGCTGTCACAGTCCCAAAAGTGGTCAAATATGACCAAGTACTATTCAAAACTTGGTCAAGGGCCAACAAGCCCCCAACACTCACCTGTGACGCGTCCCGAGTCACCCAGGTCTAACCAATTCCTCTTTGAACGCCTTGAGCTTGGCTTGAGCTGCTTCGACCTGTTGTAGTGCGACAGCCTCTTGTTCAGTAAATTCCTAGATTATTGTGTCATTAAGTGGTCCTTCCAAGCATTGTTCTACAGTGATGACACCCTGTTCGATTTCAAATCCCTAGCTTTCAAGTTTGGTGGACAGTTGGCATGCCTTCTCTTGGATTGGTTGCAGTTGTTGAGAGACTTCTATTACTTTACTTTTCAGTGTGTGTACTTGTTGTTTGGTTGTGCGTTGCTTTGCGAACATCTTCATTATTTTGACTAGGGTCATGAACTTCAGTTGCACTTGTAGCACATCTGCATGCTTATTTTCTTCATGGAGTTGTGCCTCCAATGTCTGCAATTATGGATTCTCTGCGAGTGTTTCATAGGTCTGGGCACTTCTGGTTCTTAGTTGCCTACATTCCGAAGCCAAATTTTTTAATCGGTCGATTTCGCCTTGAGCAGTGACCTCTCTTAGATGTATTATCTCTTGGGGTGTCTCAGGCACGGTGCAGAGCTCCAAATCTGTGATGCACTGTTGAAGTTTCTAGATTACTTCTTCCAGTTGGGTCACCTGCTGTGGAAGATGATCTTCCATCTTTACTTCTATGATCGTCACAGAGCGCAGTGCCTTGTGAACTCTTTCTTTTGTTTCAAGTTGCTCTCCTGTAACTGGGATTTGTCCTCCTCCCATTTTGCTTGTAAGGCAAGCTGCTCCTGTTCTATCTTTCGTCGTTTCTCTTCATGTGCAATTTGTTCTTGCGCCAAATCTCGGGTGGCTTGTGCTATGTCTTCTTGAGCTGGTCGAAGGCAAGCTTCGACTTTCTCGATGATCTGGCATAACTGTGTGGGCTCATCGCCTGTTCCTAATATTTCCATTGTTAACGATGCCATAAAAACTGCTTGGCTGGACTGAAGTTCCTACTGCGCTTCTTTGAATTCTCCCGTGATCCAACGGAATAGCTCCTCCTGCTTTGTTTCTTGCTTTTCCGCGAGCTCTAATGAAACATCATTCAACATGAAAATTAAGAAGTCAAAATCATCTAGGCTAAGCGTAGTCTTAAGCATGGTCTGGGTGGCCTTAGTTTTCTTTCTGGATGAGGGCCTTGGTGGGGTAATATTCCTTTTCTTGGAGGGATCTTCCTCGTCCCTAGGCAGGGTAACCTCATATTTTCTCTATTCAACTTCTGTGCGCCCTAGTTCTTCATCATCACCTACCTTTGCAGGTGAGAGAGAAGCAGTCTTCGTGGATGTGTTGTGGATATTTTGAACTTCCACATCCTTCTTAGTCTTGCGTAGTCCTGGTGTATCCAGCATAGCTTCAGGGCTATCTACGTCGGACATCTCTACGGGGTCTGCTGCAACAAGGAGGTCTGTTGACTATTCCTTGGTAATTGCCTCCAGGTCATCTTCTGTTAGCTTGTAATATGACTGGAGTTGTTTTTTGTGCTCGTCTGTGTGTGTTTTGATGTAGATGAAGTGATGATCTGTGTTGAATTTCATCAAATGTCAAAACCTATGAAGAGTGTTGGGTGTAATATGCGGTGTATATTGAATGGAATTCCTCAACTCAATCTAGTACGCATGGAAGACGACATTGGAATGCCACTATTTGTTCATGTCGCTGGAGTACCACAGTGTATAGAACTTTGTGGCTAGGGGTTCGAAGGGTTCGATCTCCGAAAATGTGGCTCCCTCAGGCAGTTCCCACGCGATGAAGGCGATGAGTATGAGCAACCCGCTAAAGTGGAACTCATACCCTTGGTCCTGCACTTGTCTACAATCAAGCTCTAGCTAATTTATAAGGTATTTCACCCAGTTCATTTGTAGCCCCTCCACGCACTTCCCTACGAGGTCAACTACAAATCTGGTCACCTCTGTAGGTCTTCTTTTTCAGACTAACTTACCTACGATGAGCTGGAAACCAAAGAATACTACTACATTCTCAATGGAGGCTACCTTGTAACCTCACGTGCCTTTCTCTAGATCACCATATGTGTTTTTTATTCGTTGAATGAGAGCATGATATGTGGTCTTTCCAGGGTAAAAGTCCTGTGGGTCAGGGCCCTGCATGCTTAGCCCAGTGATCCGATTGATCAGAATTGGATCCATGGTGATGCGGAGGTCCAACCATAGGTATCCTCTGTGGTAGCAGGACAACAATAGTTGAACATAGGAATTTACTTCTTGATGCCTCCCGAAATGTGGAATCTTCATTACATTGAGGAGGGTTGACTACGCAAGGTTATGGGTCCATTGTTGTGGTACAATCTTGGGGTTCTTTCCTTTTGTAATAGTCAAATACTTGTGCGGGGCTAGAATACTATAAAAATTACTCTCTCCAAGGTTAAAATCACTAAATTTCAGTGCGGTGAGCTTCTCTTGGTCAGCATGAACTGCACGCACCCCTTTTGGGAAGTACGCAGTGACTACATCATAGTCGAAGTCTCTGGGTACAGTGTCTCCATTCACTGGTCTGCTTAGTGGTGGGATATATTTAGGAATGATGCTTGGGATTATCTTCACAGTGGTGAAGTCATTTTTGAGCTTAGATCGTCTTTCTAAAGGAGATCGGGATGGTCCTGCTCAAGCAGTGGAGGGGGAAGCTGGCAGTGCGCCCAAGGAAGATGCTTGTACACCTATAGACATTCTGCGTTTTGACATGACTCTCTCAGCCATTAATCAATTAGAACTTCTTCAACAATTTTCTCAGAAGTGATGAGCCCATCTGACATACAAACTTGGGTCAACTGGCTCGGGTGCAAAAGGAATTCAGAGACGATAGTGAATAGTAAGGCAATGATCTCAGGGTAAATAAATCTCAGGTTTCACGCTCAGATTCTCAGTTAGAAAAAAATATTCTTAGTGCGTGGTGCGACAGGTTAAGTAGGCAATCTCAGCAACGGTCTTCTTGCAACAGACATGGGGCCTTCATTAACTCTGTTCTATCCATTCTGGTGCTATCCAATGGTGTAGTGGTAACCCATAACTGATTTTTGATCCGTTCGGAGCGGTGGTATAATGGGTATATCGGTTCCAATGGCTATATTTCTTCGTCATGGCGAAGTACTCTATGTCATTGTTATGATATCTCGGCAAAACTCGAATTCTGCAATTCTTCTTGCTGCAAAGTGTCCTCTAGAACCTCTTGTAACCTTACAGTATTAGCCCTTTTCTTTCTTAACTTCCTATCCTTCATCCCAGTTAGGTTCGCCTTAGTAATTCTTTTACCATTATGATGTTTATCTTCTATGGTATTAGTTACTTCGCGTTATCGAAAATATTTCTTAGGGTTCCTTGATAACACTTCTTCTGTATCAAAAATAGGTAACTCGATCTTCTGCGGATCCTCAAGTGTTATCTTAGCTTCGAGATCGGAGGTACTAATATTAAATATTTGTGATCTTCTCTTCTTTTCTTCAATCAAGTGTGTGATCCTTTTGGTCATAAACTCTTTTAACTCTTGCTTCTTCTGTTCCAAAACTTTTTCTTCTTCTCTTCGTCTGGCCTGTTCTCTATCAATCCATGGTTTTCCTATGAGCATGGTAAATGAGGCCCTATATTCAACAAATTTAATGATCTCAAACTCTTCCTTTGTCGAAGTTCCATTGAAAGTATTAGGTATTTGGGCGAGCCTTCCACATAGGTTTACTAGCTTTCTTCTGAAGAATCTTGTTCCTCCTAGGGAAGGGATCATGGTAGGCTTTTCTATAGCTTCCTAAGTTCTTTCTGGCATAATGTTCACTTGCATTTCTTCATCAAGAGTACAGTCAATGTCAAAGTCCCCTATTCTTGCTTCGATTTTCTCCTTTTCTTTGAAGATCTCTTATAGCCTAACATGTCGATGGTCATTCAAGGTATCTTTCAACTGTAGAAATATATGTTTTGGTTCTTTTTGGGTTTCTTCTATAATCTTTGCCTCTTGATCTCCCTTAGGGTTCGCTTGTTCCATATTCAGCTTCTCAATCCTAGAAATCATTCTAGGGAAATCCAATAGTTCATGGTCCATAGCCTTACAACAGAGGCAACTAGGTCTTCTCCTAGGGCATTCTTTAGAAAGATGCCCCGGTCATCTGAAACTATAACTAAGGGTTAATCCTCTCATAAATTTAGATGTTCCCCAACTCCTTTTGTACTACGCACCAGGATTATGGTGGCTAGCCTACAATTTTTTTTTTCTAGGATCCTGCATCCACTTGTTAGTCCAGACATTCTTTCAATGCATAGGTATAACATATCTATCACTATACTTATCAGATCTATTCATATCAAACTTTATTTCATCTATTAATGCCCTAGTTTTGAAGCTAGGACAGAATCTATCAAACATACCTAGATCCATGCTTTATAAACAAAAAAGGAATCACTTATCTTACTTCTACAGAGAACAAAGCTTTCAAATCTAAATTTTTTTTACTATTCTTACCGTTATCAGGGCACAGAGGTTACAGATCTTACCTTTTTTCTACAGATCTCACCTTTTCCCTTCAGATCTGACCTCTTTTTCTATAGATCTGACCTTTTCCCTTCATATCTGACCTCTTTTTCTTGGCACAAATCTTCACAGGTCAAACAAAACACTGTGCACTAGAGCAACAGATCTACACACATAGCTTATTTCACACAAAGCTTCTTCTTCTTCAGTTCCTAGTAATCATAGTTCCAGGTCCCGGCAACAGAACCATTTGTTGGCACAGGGGAAGACCCAGGGTTCAACGCTCAAGAGCTCACCAACAAAGCCCTAACTACCATCCCTTTCGACAACACCTATGAAGCAGATGAAGTCTCACCCGAGGTAGAGGCAGGGGTGGTTTCAAGACTCATGTGTCTGCAACCTTAGCTGGGACAAAAATCTGTGATTATCTTTCTTACAATGCACTTAGCATCAGTTATTCCTTAACATACATTCATTAATACACTTCGCAGAAGGCACAGAGAATCACATTGTATACTTATACTAAGAATGATTCAACACTTATCCACATAAATTTAGGTTAGATTCAACAAATCAAGCACTAAGCATCTCATATATCAGATCTAATGTTCATTCAGTCATTAACATCACAGAGCATAACTAGATCTACTTAATCACATCAAGTACTTAGCCAAGAAAGAGATAAACACATAAGAGAGAATCACAAAGAACTATACACACAGTTATCGTGGTTCACCTCCACCCTGGGGCTACGTCCACAAAGTCTTCTTTATATTATCTTGGTCAAGCAGTTACAACACAGAGCTTCAATGACCCTTACTTTGCACAGGATCCTTCTGTGCAGCTCACTAGATCCTTCTTCCTTGCTCTTCAGCATCAAACTATAATGACTTGCACTTAGCTCTCCGATATCATGCATAAAGCACTCTAAGATACATCCGATCATATAGATCCAGTTACTATCACTAAGCTTTCATTCATACATCACATAGATGTACTACATTACTATCTTCTCTTATCTTACTATCTACATTGCCTATTTATAGATTACAAAATGGGCCTAAATGTGGGTAAAACCACGGGCCGACATCCCTTTCCCATTACATCAACCCAAAACCCTAAAATGGACCCTGAAATAGGTCTTGCTTCTTTATTTTTTGCTTCACATTTTGCCCCTTCCTTGGCAAGTTGTCGCAGTCCCAAAAGTGGTCAAAAATGACCAAGTACTCTTCAAAACTTGGTCAAGGGCCAACATATGTAATACCCTTTTGGAGGACCAAAAGGTATTAGTGGGAAGGCATGATCGAAAATGGATCTAGGAAGTCCTAAAAATAAAATTTCTTGGAATCAAACGAAACCATCTCCATTGCGTCAGGCTCGTCGATCCACTTCCAACCATATATTTTTTTTTTCAGAAAATGGACTTTGTATAGAGAAGTTATCATGATTTGAAGTTCAGGTTAAACTCGCAAAAATTCAAAGTCAAAGTCAATAGTTCGGACTGCTGATATCAATAGTACGTTATTAGGACTAGTGGAAGATGATGTCATGATGACATCAATAGGGCATGTGGCAGCACCAGGGCATCCCACATGGTAGTCATTTTTGGAATTTTTAGGCATTGATTTGGACAAATAAAAAATTGACACATGGCACTATACAAAGCAACACATGGTAGTCCGTAAGTGACATGGCACCAGTGAAAACATTACACATGGTCGATATGACAATCTATACGTGATGTGGCAATAGTGGCAGCATGACACATGGATTGTATGACAGTGATGTGGAATTATTTGGTTGATACATGTGGAAGGTACGACAATGATGTGGCATGTATGACAGTGATGTGGCAGTGTTTCCTGTGTGGTGACTAGACCGATGCTTTAGCAGTATGAATCAATCACAGGGTGACACAATGCCCAATAACAGGACACCACGTGGCACTCCGTATTTGGCCAATGTTGGCTGGGTAAAAAAACTTTTTCTACCTCTAGAGGATTCGAACCCCTGACCTCTGGGTGAGGCAACAAACTACAACAAGAGAACTAACTAGGTGAGCTATGTGTGGTTTGTGTTATCCACATGGCACGTATTTCTTTTGTTGTGAAGTGGTGCACCCATTTTGGAATAAGCCCCAGTCGGAGGGCGCCAATGCATGGCCACATGGAAACCCACGTGACCAGGAGCCTAGAGAAAGTGGGATAGCACATATTTTTTCCCAATGTGGATTTTACACCTTATTATTTGGGTTTTTTAATATTTTATGTTGATTTTTATGGTTTTTTGGCCATATCTTGGTGGATATTTGCCCAAATTGAGTGCCACAATGGGTGGGTTGTTGGTATTTGATCCCTCTACCTCATGGCTATATAAAACAAGTCATTGTGGAGTTTGTTATCACATGGAGTTGTCAAGGGTCATATGTACTCACTTTTAACACCTAAGTCTATATCCTTGCCTCATCTCTTTCTCTTCCTCTTCTTCATACCAAGTCCTAAAATCTTTTCCTTCGACTGGTAAAGTCATTTTCCCTTTTTTTTAACAACCTAGTTTCCCTTGGTGTCTTGCTTGACTAAGTCTTAGCCCGAAGCCTTTCTATTTCTCTCAAAGCATGAAAACTCATCACCATTTTGTTTAATTATTGGTCTTTTTGTTTTCCTATGCTTACAACAAGTCATCCAAGTACTTGCTTGCACACATAGAGTCAAGGGTGGCATTCAAAAGCCACCCATTTCATGCAGGAAATGCAAGGAGCGAACGGGTTCGATTTTTAACTTTCGGATCTAGCTAAAGATTCAGTCTTGATCGTTGGATATTATTGGAGTGAGATCGAAGGTGGTAAGGAATTGTGGAGGCCACGAGGATAAGGATTTGAAATTACGGAAGAAATTCACTCAGGAAGTTTCCATTCGAGGAGTGTGCGAAATTCTCGTAGATTCGAAGCCCGGAGTTCATCTTGGCCATCCAAAACAAGAAGACACATGGCTCTAGAGCCCTCACTCTAGAAGTGCAGTGCTCTGAAGGATCGAAATAGCCATACATTAAAAACTCTCGAGGCCTGAAGCAACATAGTAAATATGGGTCGTCGATCGCCATAGGATGTGTGTCAACAGATTGAGAAGTCTGAAGCAATAGTACTCCATAAGAAAGCAGTAGAGTGGAGACATAGAACTCCCGAAGAGCTGGGATCTGGAGTAGACCTCAACCTCCCATGGAAGAGGGTGCGTGGCAGAAGATCTACCATCCCGAGAGAAATTTACACTGAAAGAATGTTGACATAATGGGGCCTAAACTCCCAGAGTCTAGAGCACTGGAGTTAATTCAAGACGTTGGATCGGGGAGTGCATGTGTTAGAAGNCATTATGAAGGTTTGTGTTTGTGGAAGTTTTGAAGTAGCCGAAGAATGAAGTCACGGAATTCCTTTTGAATAGGTGTTGGGTCATAGCCCGAGGTCATGTTGGAGAGAGAGGCCAAGGACACATGTCTCTCATCCATCAAAATTTGTGACTGCATATTAGCATCAGGACACCACATCAGCTGCAAGAGATCATCCCCCGAGAATCGCTCTTTTTCAAGAACCAAGATTAGTACCATCTCCATTCGTGGTTTTAATATATCCTAGAATTGGCAGACGAATGGAACTTTAGCGGTGGTGCTAAAATAAAGAGATTTCCTAGATCTCAGATCACAACCAAACCAACGGGCGCTCTCCATTTTGAGGCCTCAATGTGCTCAGAAGTTAAAATATTTGAGCGGAACAAAATCTAAACCACGGTTTTGAGGGATAGAGACGTGGTTGAATGCAGTGCATTTCGGGCTCAAAAGCAGTATCGTTCCAAACTACTTTTGATGGCTCTGAATTTGTGTGCTCATTCAATGTCATACCTAATTGAAACAAGTGGTCACCCCCTAATTATCAGTGTTGGTCTCGATCCCGAGGAGATATTAGTTAATTTACACAGGTTGGTAGTTGAAACCTTGGATCACTCCATAAATAGAAGGCATGGAAGCCCTGGCCGAGGAGACATAACTGTCAGCCCGAGGAAGATACACGCACAATCCGAAAAAGACGTTACACAGGTGGAAATATTTAGACAGGATGGCCAGGTCACACTCCTGGGTGTTGTATACTGATCGGGGTATAAATAGATCAATTCAATATTTTGTTAATGTTGTGAACTAGTTGAGCATAGCTCCGTATTTTGAAATATTTTCATTAACACAATTGTTCTCTAGTTTTGTATGAGATATGAGACTTTCTCATTAATAGAATTCAATTTCTTTCATCATCTTTTTTAATATATTCTGAAACCCTTCGGCATGGCGAATCTAGTTGAGGGTTGTGGTTGTATTGTAATTTAGGTTTGATTATAATGTTGTTGTGACCTGTTCCAGTACTTTCCCTTTGTTATGTTATTTCCCCTTATGCTGAAATGATCAGGCATGGAGGATCCAGACAAGTTGTTATAGTCTCATGGTAATGGAGGCTTTATTATCATGTTGTTGTGATATATTTCATTGTATGAAACTCAAGTTCAAGAGTGCTCTTGTGCCTGAGTTTTTCTTCACGAAGTTGCTTGAAATTTGAATTCCCATGGCAGACTTGTCCACCTTTCTCACTAAGTATTCCTTTTTCTCACCTTTAACCTTAAACCATTAAATAAAGTTAATGAGGACGTCATTTCCCTATGAATTTCTTGTCCAGTTCCCATGTTAAAATGTTCTTATACTGAGCTATGTACATTTGAACTCCACTAATAAAACCAACCTTCACCAAAAATTTTGATGGGTACTGGGCTTATCCTCTTGCAATCTTAGGGTGACTCTCAGGGATAACATTCCTGGCGATGTTTTCAGGGAATTAATTGAATACTTTTCCCTGGGATTGAATGACAAAGAAGTTATGATTTTGAAGGTGCAATAGAAATTAGTACTTTCAACATTGCAACTTGCACTCGACGACTCCACTGTTTCAGTTGTGGCTCCCAAATGAATACAAACTAGGTATACTCCAAAAATTCCTTTGGAAACACCTCAAGCTGACCCAAAAAATATTATGAATAAGGGAAAGACATCTCAAGAAGGAATTTTAGCTTCCGTACTATGTGATTCTCATAATCTACATGATTCTTCTTTTAAAATTCCAGTAGATGTATCTAATTATCCTTTTATACCATCTACTGGAGTTTCCAAAAGTTTAAATTTTGGAAGCTTCCCTATTGAATTATCCCCTTTTAGGCCTGATTTAGAAGAAAGTTTTAACACCCCTACTTCCCCTGAGACCGTAATGTGGTTTAGACCAAGAAGCTTAAATGATTTTCCCTCTTTGGGTTTTCCTACTGCTCATCCTATCGAAGTTGTTGCATCAAAAAAGGGTGAATCTTATGTTCCTTTGAAACCCATATTACTCTCCTCCAACACTTAATCATTTCCCTTTTCCCCTACAAACACAGCTCCAGTCCCACCTGTCCAAACTTCATTTCCCCCTGGTTCTCCTACAATTCACATCCCAATGGCATACTGGTTGCTAGGTATGCCCCTCTTTTTTTATCTCAGCCTATGAATGCCCTCCAAGTTGTTGATTACCTCAATTACATGCCCAAGTTTATAGGGTAGGAATAAATAACTACAGAGGAACACCTCTCATCTTTTTACAGTTATGAAGATAATCTTAATATTGAAAATGAAGATGTCTAGTTGATATTTTTTGTAAAAAGCCTTGAAGGTGAGGCCAGAAAATGGTTCAGGGGCTTGACTCCTAGATCTATTGATGAGATTGAAGCTCTAGATGATTCATTCTTGAGACATTGGGAGGACAAAAAATATTTTCTTTATTATATTACAGAGTTTGGATCGCTTCAGAGGAAAGAAGGGGAATATATTTTAGACTTCTGAAAGAGATTTAATAAGATGTAAAATAATATTCCCACTGAAATTAAGCCTACCAAAACCTCTACCGAAATTACTTATGCTAGTGTTTTGACCCTGAGTTTTTCCTCCTGTTGAGAGAAAGAAGAGCTACCTCATTGGCTCATATGAAAGATGCATCCCTTGAAGTAGAGTCCAATATATTGGAAGTTGACCAAATTAGGGGTAAGGCTGATAGAGATAGAAGAAAAGGTAGTTTTGAAGCTTCAACCTCTGGTTCCTCTGCTTCCCACCCTCAAGTGGATGAGTTGACAAAACTAGTAAAATCACTATCTGCGTAAATGGAGAAGTTGAAAGTTGAAGGAAAACAAAGTTATAGGAACCCCCAGAATCTTGATAATAGGGGTAACTTCAAAAGACCCAATAATTCCCCTCACATCATCCAAAGAGGTCAAATAGATAGGGGTAGGGATGATAAAAAAATCCAAGCCCCTCTCCAAAATAACCTTGTTACTGATGAAGAAGGGGAGGAAGAAGAGGCAGGTCCTCAGATCCATTGTCTGGGTAATACCTCTTCATCTCCTCATTTAACCCAATCTACATTTAAAGAGTATCTTATGGATATCCAACTAAATGAGCTAAGAAAAAGGGAAAGGGACGGTGGAAATCCAAATAGATACAACCTCAAGTCCAAGAATAAGGAGGGAAATCCCAACACTCCTAATAAATCTACTAGAGTAGAGAATTATGCTAAGAGTGTGGTAGCTAGTAGGAAATAAAAAGAAGCACAATACACCTAGGCAGTGGTTAAGAGCACTATTCTGGAGATGAAGGAGATTTTGAAGCCTCCCTCCTCCTTTATCTTTGAGAAAGAGATTCAAAATATTAAAATCCTTGTACATTTTTTAGAGCCAGCTAAGGATGAGGATTTCAAAAGGTACCTTTCCAAAATGTTGCAGCTTGAACCTTCATCTCATCCCATATACTCAGTCAACCTCCAAGATGAAAAACCAGTTGTCATACTAGGGCCTTTGGTAGAGGATAGGGATGACTCCTCCCCTCCTTTCTATACCTCATTAAACACTCATGATAAAGTGTTGCACAACTTCTTGATGCATTTAGGGGCATCTCACAATCTCATGCTTAAGACTATCATGGATGAGCTTGGGTTGGAGGTTACAAAAACCTACCATGACTTGTACTCATTTCATTCCAGGAAGGTGAAGTGCCTCAGGGTTATTAAAGACCCAGTTTTTTCCTTGTTCCAATTGCCAATGAAAAGTGTGATCATGGATATTATGGTGGCTAATGTCCCCCCCAAGTTTGGGATGCTCTTATCTAGGTCTTAGATAAAAATACTGGGGGGAAATTTGTATATGGATCTTTTGTATGACAATATTCCTTTGTTTGTGGGGGGACACAGAAGGATTTATAGGGAAGCACAACTTGCTTACATTACCAGTGATGAAGCAAATCCGACCAACCACCCCATTTTTGCAGTAAATACTAATTTAGGAACCAGTATGTGAAAAATCACCGATGCTCCTCAAACACCTATTGAAATCAAAAATCATCCCATCACCTCTTGTGGAAACCCTCCTCCCCATACCTCAATTTGGAAGATGTTTTTTTATGGAGCCTCCTCTAGGGAGAGTGTTGGTGCTGGGGTAGTTTTCATTTCCCCTACCCAAGAGACCATATCTCTATCTTATAAGCTTGAATTTGAAGCAAAAAACAATGTGGCAGAATATGAGGCAGTTGTTTTAGGTTTGGGAGCTGCCAAAGACATGAAGATTGAGAAGCTAGCAGTGTTTGGAGATGTTGATTTAATTGTTCATCAAGTTAGAAATTTGTATTAGGCTAAGCACCCCAGGTGAAAGGCCTACATAAATGAAGTCTGGGATATGATTGATAGTTTATGTAATATACCAGATATAAAAAGTATGCAGAACTGAAATAAAATGCTAGAAATGGCAGAATAACAATAATATAACCTAAACAATCACCACAATAACAATGAAATGATATAAGAATAACAACATAAATAACACTTTGATTCTGAGAGAAATGTTCACAGGCCTCTTTGAGGGGGAAACCTCCAGTTGAGAAGATCTCTATTACAATAATCTCCAAGCTAGGGCTCTCATACCCTCGACTCTTGTTTATACTAAATATGTCTATCAAAAGAAGCATCTAGAGGAAGATCCTTCTAGAAGCGAAAGATTCTATTAGGTCTTCTTACATTCAACTTATTCTATTTTATTGCAAGACCTAATTAATATTTACCTTTATTACATCCAAATATATTGTTCTACCTATGTGTGGGTTAGGAACCTAACATGTCCTCCCCCTTAAAAAAAACCTAGTCCTCAAGGCTTGAGATGTGGAAATTGCTGCAGAGTGGTAGTTGGTTCCCAAGTGGCATCTGGTGGAGTTGTATCTTTCCACTGGACTAACACATCCTTGATGGTTCTCTGATGCAGGCGACATTCATGCTAGTCCAAAAATCCTTGTGGTTGTAGCCAAATTGATCCTTTTTTGGCTAACTCGAGAAGGTTAGTTTGAATTTGGCACTTAGTTCCAATCACCTTCTTTAAGCATGAAAAATGAAAAATAGGATGTAGCTTTGAATGACTAAGGAAATATAATTGATAGGCTACTTGTCCCACATGCTTGAGAATGGTATAAGGAACATAAATTTGGGCGCTAGCTTCTAAAAATGATCAGACTTGAGGGAAGTTTTCTTGTAAGGTCACAATCGAAGAAACACTTGATCCACTTCTGCAAATTAATGTTCAGAGCGACCTTGATCTGCTTGTTGCTTCATGTGATTCTGTGCCATGACCAAATTTTCTTTGAGGGTATGGAGAATAGCCTCTCGAAATGTAAGTGTTTGGTCAACCACCTGGACCTTCGAGACACCAGGTAAGTATGCGATAACTAAAGGTGGATTTTGTCCATATACCGCTTCAAAAGGAGTCATGCATGTAGTTGTATGGTATGAAGTGTTGTACCACCATTCAGCTAGGAGTATCCATTGAGCCAACTGATTTTGATTTTTTGAGGAAAAACACCTCAAATATGTTTCCAAACACTTGTTGACAACTTTCATTTGACCATCAGTCTGGGGATGATAGGTTGTGCTGAGATGCAATTGGGTTCCTTGTAGCTTGAACAGTTCTTGCAAAAAATTTCTTGTGAAAGTTGGGTCGTGATCATAAACAATAGAGTGAGGCATGCCATGAAGCTTGAAGAACTGATTCATGAAAATTTGAGCCACTGTGGATGTTGTAAATGGGTGTTGAAGAGCGCATAAATGAGCATACTTGGAAAGGTGATCAACAACCACCATGATGACTGACCTATTTCTAGATTTGGGTAAGCCTATAATAAAATCCATTGAGATATCCCTCCAAATAGTAGGTGGAATCGGAAGTGGTTGTAGTGTTCCTGGAGATTTGATTGTTTCTCCCTTGTTGCATTGAAACACATCACATTCAGTGACAAAATTACGAATTTCTTGTTTCAAACCATCCAAGAAAAAAGAACGTTTGAACCTATTATAGGTTTTGGTGAACCTGGAGTGCCTCGTTGTGGGTGTAGCATGAAGCTAAGAAAGTACCATGGATTTAAGCTTTGATTGTTTACTTAAATACAAATAGCCTTTGTATTGAAGCTCATCATGGAGCCAAGAGTACCCTGGGGAAGCTGGAGCATTGGACTGCAATTGTTGGATCTGATCCGAACTTTTGGGATCTTGTAGCCATTCCTGGCGAATGGCTTGGAGCCAATCTGGTACAATGAAGGAAAGAGAAAAAAGGGATCCTTCATATTCATATTTTTGGGAAAGTGCATCCACCACCACATTATATTTGACTTTCTTGTAAATGATCTCATAATCATATCCAAAGAGCTTAGTCACCCATTGTTGTTTCTCCTGGGAGGAAATGCGTTGTTCGAGAAAATACTTGAGGCTTTGATGGTCTATCTTAATTTGGAAACATTTCCCCAATATATATGGGTGCCACAAATCAAATACATGGAGAACAACCAACATTTCCTTTTCATAGATTGATTTGCCCAGATTTCTTTCAAATAGTTTCTTTCTGGTAAAGGCCAAAGGCAGACCCTCTTGCATAGGGACATCACCAATTCCTTTCCCTGAGGCATGACATTCCAAGACAAAGGTCTTTGTGAAATCCGGAAGGGCTAGGACTGGATTGGTGCACATGGCCATCTTCAAGGTTTGAAAATCTTGAGCATCGACTGGAGTCCAAGTGAAAGAGTTATTTTTTAGGAGAGCAGTGAGAGATGTTGCAATCTTTCCATAATTCTTAACAAACTTTCGATAATAAACTGTTTAGCCTAGAAATCCTTGCAAGATTTTGAGATTCTTTGGGTGAGGCCAGTCTTTCATAGCTTCAATCTCTTTTGGATCCACCCTGATGCCATCCTTGCCAACCAGATGACCCAAGTATTCTACTTTTGAGGTGCCAAAAGAAAATTTAGACTGTTTTAGGAAAAGTTGATGCTAACAGAGTAGATGGAGAACTCGATCCACATGAGAAAGATGGTTTGCCCAGGTTTTTCTATAGATGAGGATATCATCAAATAAAACTANATGAAAGACATGATTCATGAGGCTTTGGAAGGTGGAGGGGGCATTACACAAGCCAAAGGGCATGGCCAAAAACTCATAGTGGCCCTCATGAGTTCCGAAGGCAGTCTTGGGAATGTCTGCTTCTTTCATACGTATCTGGTGGTAGCCCGAGCAAAGATCAAGTTTAGTAAAGAATTGGGCACCACTCAATTCATCCAGGAGGTCATCAATGATAGAAATGGGAAATTTGTCTTTAATGGTAAGTTTGTTGAGGGCATGAAAGTCAGGACACATTCATCAAGAACCTTCTTTCTTCAATACCATGACCATAGGAGAAGAGTAGGGGCTCATACTAGGGAGGATAACGCCTTCATTACAGAGTTCTTGAACCATTTTACCAATTTCATTTTTTTGGGAAAAGGGGTGACGATACAAACGTATATTGGGAGGAAGGATTCTAGGTACAAGGGGAATGGAATGATCATGAACACCACAGGAAGGAGGGAGTCCCTGTGGAGTGGAAAAGACCACTTGATGTTTATAAAGTATGGCTTGGAGGTATTGCGACACCAAGGGTGTCTCTCTTGCTTGTATGGCATGGAGTTGGGAAATAACCCCAAAATGACCTCTTTTGAGCATCTTTTCCATGTGATGGGACCTAATGATCTTAGGTGAACCAATTGTGATGCCTTGGAACTTATATTGGTGGCCCTCCTCGTCGAATTGCATGGTTACTTCCTTAAAATCCATGAGAATGGGACCCAAATTCCTTAGCCAGTCTACACCCAACACAATGTCACAATCGCCCATGTCGATAGCAAGCATATGAGATTTTAGGTGGTAGTCACCAATTTGGAGACACACATTTCACAACGCCCTCCACATTTCATGGAGCTACCATTGGCAATCATGATTTGGAAATTATTGATGGCATGGATGTAGTAATGAGTTTCTTCGGCAATGCGGCGATGAATAAAATTATGGGTGATTCCACTATCAACCATAATGATGACCTTTCGATGTTTGATGTAACCGATTAGCTTGAGGGTTTGGGGAGCAGAGAAGCCAGTGAGAGCATTGAGGGAAATGACCGGTTCTACTTCGGGAGGGTATGAGGGAGGGGTTATGTTAGTAATTTCAGGTGACTCAGACACAAGGGGAGTTTCAACATCCTCTTCCAAAATATCCTCGGAGATGGCCATAAAAGGTGTTTGTTCCTTACACTTGTGGCCCAAGAAATATTTGTCATCACAATTATAACAAAGGCCTTTGAGTTAGGATTCTTCCATTTCAGCCCTGGTCAATTTTTGGATCTTTAGTGGAGCAGAGGGAGTAGTGGGATTTACTGGTTTAGGGCAAGGGATAAAGGAGGGCTTTCAGTTTTGAGAGGATACAACCTGGTGTGCTTCTTTATCTCTTCTAGTAGCCTCCACCCAACTCTAAGGCCGAGCCATGAGGACATGGGCCCGAATCTCATCCTTGATGCCATTGATAAAACACTCTGTCTGAAAATCCAGGCACTTAAAGGAAGCTATAAAGTCTTCCATTGTTCCTGATTGTTTCAACTTTGTCAAATGGCCCAAATGGTTGGTGTTAGTGTCAACTACTACAAAGTGTGTCCAAGCAATATACCCTTGATGGGACTTTTTTATCCATTGCCACCATTGCCAATGTTCTTGATATAGATGGAGAACACTGTACCAGAGTTTGGCCAAGTCACTATTAAATTTGCACGTTTTTGCAATGAAGTAGAGACAAATTTTCATCAGCATAGAGTCATTTTTGTGACCAAAATATTTTTTTTTTTCGTCGGAATTCATTTGTTAGTCTAGTGACAACACATGGATCTTCACTAGTCTAGCGACCGGAGAAAGAAGCCTATTCACAATAGGGAAAAGTTTGGCTACAGAAAAATGTTAGTCGGTCAAACGACTAATATTAGTCGCAAGAGTGACCAAAACAAGCCTAGAAAACTTATTCAATAAACCACTATGAGTCGCAATAACGATGAATATTAGTCTCTAGAGTGACCAAACCATCAATTAAAAAGGTCAAAAAAAGGAGGATCAGTTAGACGCTAGGATGACCAATTCGCAATACTAGCGACGAACAGGTTGGTCACTCTAGCGACTAACACATTCGTCCCTCTAGCGACTAACACGTTGATGTTTGCGAGCGATTGGCCATACTAGCAACGAACAGGTTAGTCGCTAAAGCGACGAATATTGCTTTTTTTTTTTTTTTTAAGTATGCTATTCACACAGGATCTATGCAAATTTGACCTACATGAGCATTCTTTAATAGAAAAAATGAAATGGTCCATGACTATAACAGAGAATTACAAAAATTGCAATGCAACTATCTATATGCCTATGTTTCTTTTGATTTTTCAAATTAAAATGAAATGAATTGCAAGAAAAGAAACCTATAGATGTAAACAACCATTGAAATTCAAAGTTACAACATTTTTGTAGAGAACAAACAAAGAGTCAAACCCTCAAAAACAATCTTGAAGGAAAGGTAGTAAAACCATAGGGGGGTTTGTTCCTTAATACTTTGGATTTTTAAGGGTTTTAAGCCAAACCTACAAACTAAAATCTAACTAATCATCCACATTCCCTAAATATAAACCTAGTAGACACACGAAAGCGATAAAAACTAGAAAAAATAACTTTTTTAACCCCTACAGAAAGTTACCTCAAAAAGTGTGTTGGCCCATGACGAAAGGTACCATGTTTCCTACTTGACAAACAAAGGAACCATACCTTGTTGATGCATTGGTAAATGCACTTGTTGACCCCAATAAGTGTGATGGTCTCTAGGGGGTCTCCTGCACCTGGGAGCTCAACTCTGTGGGATTCCTTTGTGGTTTCCAACCATTGTCACTTGCAAACACAACACATAAAGCTAAAAGAAGTCATAAAAACCTAAAAAACTCATAAAAAACAAATAAACTCATTTACCACACACCCACAATCAAGGATCTTGATATTGGCTCATATCCCTAGTGGAGTCACCACTATATTGGTGCAAATGTACAAATAGAGTGAGAAACTTTGCAAACCTTGTGGTTGCTACAAGATTATAGATAAATGAGTTAGAAAACTAAAAACCCTATATTTCAATGAACTAATTTATTCTCTAAGCTATGTTATTCCTATATATGGAAGTAAAGTGCAACAAAAAAATAAAAGACAAGAACAACTATTTGATCAAAGAATAAATGAATCCATTACCCAAATGGTAGACTTCATAATATCACTCGTGGAGAGATCTTGAAGGTTTTTATCTTCTATTGGCCTCTCCTTCAGAGGGTTCTTTGATTTCCTCCTGTGTGGTTGTAGTTTCTCTTTCCTATGGCTATAGATGGATGCAATAGTGTACTCCTCAAGAAACTAGGGTTTCATTGGTAAAGGGTTGCAAACACAACACATAAAGCTAAAAGAAGTAAGAAAAACCTAAAAAACTCATAAAAAACAAATAAACTCATTTACCACACACCCACAATCAAGGATCTTGATATTGGCTCATATCCCTAGTGGAGTCACCACTCTATTGGTGCAAATGTACAAATAGAGTGAGAAACTTTTCAAACCTTGTGGTTGCTACAAGATTACAGATAAATGAGTTAGAAAACTAAAAACCCTATATTTCAATGAACTATTTTATTCTCTAAGCTATGTTATTCCTATATATGGAAGTAAAGTGCAACAAAAAAATAAAAGACAAGAACAACTATTTGATCAAAGAATAAATGAATCCATTACCCAAATGGTAGACTTCATAATATCACTCGTGGAGAGATCTTGAAGGTTTTTATCTTCTATTGGCCTTTCCTTCAGAGGGTTCTTTGATTTCCTCGTGTGTGGTTGTAGTTGGTCTTTCCTATGGCTATAGATGGATGCAATAGTGTGCTCCTCAAGAAACTAGAATTTCATTGGTAAAGGGACAAACATAGGGAAAAAATCCACAACGAGGGAAAATGAGAGAAAGAGGAATGAAAGAGTGATAATGAAATGGGAGGAGACCTCTCCTTGTTTTATAGGAAAAATATGGAATTTCTCTCATATTTTTTCTTTTCTAAATTAAAAATAGGAGGGAAAGTCATAAAAAGGGTTTATGACTTAATTAAGTGGGATTAACTTTAGATAAATGGTTCCTAAAGTTAATTAAAGGGGATATTTATGGCTTTATGAGTGAAATTAACTTTAGGAAAATGATTCCCAAAGTTAATTAAATGGGATATGGTGTAAAAGTCATGATACCCATACTATTGTTGGAGTATTTCAATACACATAGCATTTTGTTCTAGATGGACCATTTTTACGTGATAACAATCATTGCCTTGCAATATGCATTATGCCCCTTCTCATCATCTCAATGATGTCTCTACTTTGATGTCATTCACCACTCATTCTACATTTGTTGGTTTCTCTTTGGTACACCGATACCCAATGTCTCTTACAAATCATACTTTGTCTTATCTCATTCAAATGCATTTGCATTCATGTGGTGACCTCCAAGGTGATGTTATCATTGATGCATCCTCCATGTCAACATCTTATCAATATGTTGAATTATCCTTTGAGTCTTATTACCTAATATACTTCAGTCATTCTCACTCTAAAACTATTCTCATGCCCTTTCAAAATTCACAATCTTTGATATATCTCTCAAGGATCTCTCACACTTATCATTTGTATTAGACTCCAAACCATTCTCAGTTTGCACACTCATGTCATCCTTGGTGTTCTCAAAGTTGATATAATAGAGTACCTTTGATTCTTTTACATCACTCAACAAATCAGTTGTTGGCATTATAAAATAGTTTCTAAAAAATAAAAATTCTCATTACATCTCTCATAACACCCTAGTTTTTAATCCCCATATTAGAGTTGTATATTTGTAAATATGATGTATGGTCATGATACAAGAAATGTAATATATAAACAATGTACATTGAAAATAATAAAATAGAATACATCACC